>MU738259.1:14642-36656 GCA_026770625.1 Nicotiana glauca
ATATATATATATATATATATATATATATATATATATATATATATATATAATTTCTAAAATTTTATGATACATATTAGTCATTTGTATTTTTAGTCTAGTTCTTTGCTATTATATGTTATGACCTCAAACCCAAACCAGATCGTGATGGCGCCTCTCGTGAAGACAAGGCCAGCCGACTCACTTCCAGTACATCTTAAGCAGTTAAAATAATAAACCAAGGTCTTTAATATAAACAAATCCCAAAAATAATAATATAAGTTGCAGAAATAAAAACCAACACAGCACGACATCGGGGCGTCACTAGTCATGAGTTTCTAAAACAATACTAAAAGTCTAGAGTCTAATCTACTACTACATAACTAAATCAAAAGAAAACTCAAATAGAGGGAGAATGCACTGAGTTGCGAATCACCAAGCAGCTACCTTGTAAATCTCCGAAGACCTGGTGGAACTATCAACTCTCATCAGTAGGACCTGTAGCGCCCGAATCTGCACACATGGGTGCAGGGAATAAAGTGAGTACTCCAACTCAGTGAGTAATAAAGCTAAATGAAGACTGAGTAATATAAAACCACGTAAGGCACAACATTAAGCTACACGAGGCATAACAAATCATTAAATATTATTAAACAACGAAATTTCATAAACATCTCTTAAACAATTAACAATATACAAGAAAAAAACCAAAAAGTAAACACATAATAACTGCCCCTCAGGCACAGTAACAACAGAATCAGCCCCTCGGGCAATGTCACAGAACAATACCAGCCCCTCGGGCTATATCTCAAATCACAATGGGTACTCGCGCTTACTGGGGGTATACAGACTCCGGGAGGGGCCCCTTACGGCCCAAACGCCTAAACAAGCCATCTCGTGGCATCATAAACAAGCTCTCGGCCTCATATAAATCTCAAGCCACCTCGTGGCATACAAATCTCAGGCCCTCGGTCTCATTATCATAATCAATGTATCACTGATGCGGCGTGCAGCCCGACCCAAATGTATCCTCACAACACAGGCGCTCGACCTTACTCAGTTAGAATCTCATAAGCCCCTCTGGCCACAATAAAATATGAATCTCAGCTCAAATACCTTTGAAAATATCATTTAATGTGTTTAAAACAGAATAATACAGCCGAGTCATTAAAATAGTAAAATATAGTATGACTGAGCACCAATATGAAATCAATCAGTGAGGAAAATATCCTTTAAAAATCCCCCAAGGTTCCAAACAGCTGGCACAAAGCCCACATATGGCATTTAGCCCAAAATATAATAATATCAAACAATTAACTATCAAATACACAGTAAAATAATCATTCGGGATGGACTAAGTCACAATCCCCAATGGTGCTCTACCCACGCTCGTCATCTAGCATGTAAGTTACCTCACATAGCCATACGCTGTGAAATTCCGGGGTTTTATACCCTCAGGACATCATTTAAAATCAGCACTCACCTCAATCTAGCCCGAAATCTAGCTTGCAATGTCTTTGCCCTTCGAAACGACTTCTGAGTGCTCCAAATCTACCACGTTCAGATTTTTATCATTAAATTATGCTAAATGAATGAATTTCAATTGAAAAATATCTATTTTAAGCAAAAAACCCAAAAACAATCAAAACCCGACCCCTATATCAAAATCTCACCTACCAACCGGAAATCGCCATAATACCAACTTTGCCAATTCACGCCTAAATCTATTCCGAACCTCCAAAGCTCATTCCGATCACACTTCTAAGTCCAAATCATCTCCCGAGCTATGCGAACCATTGGAACTTAACATCTGGTTGGCTTTTCTAACTTAAGCCTTCTTAAAAGAGACTAAGTGTCTCAAACCTTCTCAAAACCTTTCCGAACACGGGCCAACCAACTCGATCACATTTAAAACTAATAATTATGGCAAATAGAAGCAGAAATTGGGAAAACGAAGTGGTAGCTCATGAGACGACCGGCCGGGTCGTCACATCCTCCCCCTCTTAAACAAACGTTCATCCTCGAACAAGTCAAGAAACGTACCTGAAGCCTCAAATAGGCAGGGATATCTGCTCGGTCTCCCAGGTAGCCTCCTCCACAGGCCGACCTCCATTGCGCCTTTATGGAAGCTATATCTTTTGACCTAAACTTCCGAACCTGACGCTCCAAAATAGTTGTCGGCTCCACATCGTAAGTCAAATCACCCTCCAACTTAACCATGCTGAAATCCAGAACATGAGATGGATCCCCAACATACTTCCGAAGCATAGAAACATGGAATACTGGATGCACAACTGATAGGCTGGGTAGCAAGTCATGCTCATAAGCTACCTCCCCAATCCTCTGAAGTACCTCCAAAGGTCCAACGAACCGTGGACTCAATTTACCATTCTTTCCAAATCTCATAACACCCTTCATAGGCGAAACCTTCAACAGAACCTTCTCACCAACCATGTAGGATACATCACAAACTTTTCTGTCAGCATAGCACTTTTATCTCGACTGTGCTGTACGAAGCCTCTTCTGAATCACCTTCACCTTGTCTAAAGCATCCTGTACCAAATACCCAATAGCCTGGCCTCGCCCGGCTCGAACCAACCCATTGGAGATCTACACCTTCTCCCACACAAAGCCTCATATGGAGCCATCTGAATACTTGACTGGTAGCTGTTATTATAAGCAAACTCCACGAGCGGTAGGAACTGATCCCATGACCCTCCAAAATCAACAACACAAGCACGAAACATATCCTCCAATATCTAAATAGTGCGCTCGGACTGCCCGTCCATCTGAAGGTGAAAAGTTGTGCTCAACTTAATCTGAGTACCAAACTCTCGCTGTACAAACCTCCAAAACTGTAAAATAAACTGAGGGCCCTATCTGAAATGATGGAAATTGGGAAACCATGAAGCCGAACATTCTCCCAAATATATATCTCTACTAACCGCTCAGAGGAATAAGTAGTACAAATAGGAATGAAGTGCACGTACTTGGTTAGCCGATCTACAATCACCCAAATAACATTGAACTTCTTCAAAGTCCGTGGGAGTCCAGCTACAAAATCCATAGTGATCCGCTCCCACTTCCAATCTGGAATATCCATCTGCTGAAGCAGGCCACCCGGTCTCTGATGCTAATATTTCACCTGCTGACAATTGAGACACCGAGCTACAAATCCCACAATGTTTTTCTTCATTCTCCTCCACCAATATTGGTGTCTCAGATCCTGATACATCTTCGCGACTCCTGGATGAATGGAATACCTCGAGCTATGGGCCTTCTCTAGAATCAACTCCCAAAGCCCATCCACGTTAGGCACACAAATCCGACCCTGCATCCTCAATACCCCATCATCTCCAAAAGTCACATCCCTAGCATCATCATGCTGAACTCTGTCCTTAAGGACAATCAAAAGTGGATCATCATACTGGCGCTCTTTGATGCGCTCATATAGGGAAGACCGAGAAATCACACTAGCCAATACCCTACTAGGCTCTGAAATATCCAACCTCACAAACCGATTTGCCAAAGCCTGGACATCAACTACAAGAGGTCTCTTCCCAACTGGAATATATGCCAAACTCCCCATACTCACTACCTTTCAGCTCAAAGCGTCGGCCACTACATTGGCCATCCCCAGGTGATATAAAATAGTAATGTCATAATCCTTAATTAACTCTAACCATATCCGTTACCTCAAATTGAGATCTTTCTGCTTGAACAAGTGCTGGAGGCTACGATGATCAGTATACACCTCACAAGACACACCATGCAAATAATATCTCCAAATCTTCAACGCGTAAACAATGCTATCCAACTCCAAATCATGAACATGGTAGTTCTTCTCATGAGGCTTCAACTGACGAGAAGCATAAGCAATAACTCTACCCTCCTGCATCAGAACACACCCAATACCAACTCTCGAAGCATCACAATACACGGTATAAGAACCTGAAGTTGATGGCAATACTAATACTAGAGATGTGGTCAAGGCAATCTTGAGCTTCTAAAAGCTCTCCTCACACTCATCAGACCACTGAAATGAAACACCCTTCTGATTCAACTTGGTCAATGGCGATGCAATGGACGAGAATCCCTTAACAAACTAGCAATTATAACCCGCCAAGCCGAGAAAACTACAAATCTCTATAGCTGAGGATAGTCTAGGCCAACTCTCAATTGCCTCTATCTTCTTCAGGTCTACCTGAATACCCTTGCTAGACACCAGTGCCCTAAGAAAGCTACTAAACTGAGCCAAAACTCATATTTGGAGAACTTTGCATAAAACTTTTCCTCTCTCAATCTCTGCAACACCATTCTCAAATGCTCCGCGTACTCTTCCTAACTACGCGAGTATACAAGAATGTCATCAATGAAGACTATGACAAACCAGTCGATATACGGCCAGAACACACTATTCATCAAATGCATGAACGCTGCTGGGGCATTGGTTAGCCCGAAAGACATCACCAAGAACTCATAATGACCATATCGGGTCCTGAAAGTTGTCTTAAGAATATCTGAATCCCTGATCTTCAACTGGTGATAACCTGAGCGGAGATCAATCTTAGAGAATACTCTCGCTCCATGAAACTGGTCGAACATATCATTGATGCGAGGCAAAGCATGCTTATTTTTAATTGTTACCTTATTCAACTATATGTAATCAATGCACATTCTCATCGTGCTATCCTTCTTCTTCACTAAGAGATCCAGCGCACCTTACAGTGACACGCTAGGACGAATGAACCCTTTATCTAGAAGTTCCTAAAGCTGCTCCTTTAACTCTTTCAGCTCCGCTGGTGCCATACGATATGGTGGAACAAAAATGGGCTGAGTGCCCAGCACCAGGTCAATACCAAAATCTATATCCCTGTCCGGTGGCATACCCGACAGGTCTGCAGGAAATACGTGGAGAAAATCCCTCATAACTAGAATAGAATCAATACTGGGATTCTTTACACTAACATCCCTCACAAAAGCTAGATATGAAAGACAACCTTTCCCAACCATACGTTGGGCCTTTAAGAAAGAAATCACTCTGCTGGGAACATATCGGTCGAAACTCGCCACTCAATTCGTGGCACACCAGGCATAACTAAAGTCACTGTCTTGACATGACAGCCCAGAATAGCCCGACACGGAGATAACTAGTCCATGCCCAAAATAAAATTGAAGTCCACCATACATAATAATATCAGATCCACTCTGGTCTCCAAACACCCAATAGTCATAACACACGACTAGTACATACGGTTTACCACAACAGTATCGCCCACAGACGTAGAAACATGAACAGAATAAACAAAGGACTTGCAGGGCATATCTAGATAATGGGAAAAATAAGACGACACATAAGAGAAAGTAGATCCAGGGTCAAATAACACAGAAGCATCCATGTAGCAGACTGAGATAATACCTGTAATCACCGCATCTGAAGTAATCGCATCGGCCAGGCTGGAAGTACGTAGAAGCGAGCCAGGCCACCTCTAGATCGACCTAGACCCCTAAATAACTGTCCTCTACCCTTAGCTAGTTGAGTGGGTGGTGAAGTGGTTGGGGCTGAGGCTGATGACTGACCCCTCTACTGGGAACGATGAGGGTAATGTCTCCACAAGTGGACCATCTCTCCACACTTATAATAACTCCCGGGCGTTGGAGACGGGGACTAATAGGAACCCCTAGCACTGGTATGACTAGAAGACGCCCCTAGCGCAGAAGAATCCTAAATCAATGGAGAACGAGACGAACCTAGGCTCGAAGTGCACTAAGTGAAGAATGGCCCCGTTGAGAGCCATGATAACTATGGCCCGATGATGCCCCACGATAACCTGGGCGAGCTGACTGACTATGTCAGAACTGTTGGCCTCTGCTGTGCTGAACCTGGCCCCTCGAAAGAGCACCCCCAAAACTACTATGTCCTCGAGTCCTCTTAGCCTCCCTCTTCTCGCGCTCCTGGTGACGAACTGACTTAATATCTCAAGAAATATCCACAACCTCCTCGAATGTAGCACCTGACACCCTCTCCCTGGTCATGAGAAGCTAAAGCTGGTAAGTGAGGCCATCAACAAACCTCCTTATCCTCTCTCTCTCTCCCTCTCTCAGTAGCAACCAACCAAATAACATGTTGATCCAACACCGAGAACCTCATCTCATACTGGGTAACTGTCATCTCCCCGTGTCGTAGTTGCTCGAACTGACTCCGCAGAGGACTGTGGGAAATACTTCTCCAGAAATAGGGTGGAGAACTGCTGCCAAGTCAGAGGTGCCGAACCAACAGGCCTACACCTCTCATATGCCTCCCACCAAGTGAAGGAATCTCCAGTAAACTGGAAGGTCGTAAATGCAACCTCTCTGGTCTTCAGAATACCCGCAGTGTGAAGAATCCTCTAACATCTGTCTAAGAAACCCTGGGCATCCTTGCCCTCTACTCCACTGAAAGTAGGATCCTGGAGTCTGCCAAACCTCTCTAATCTACACTACTCATCCTCCGACATAACATGAGCTACATAACCCTAAGCAGCTGCCACCAGGTGGGCTAGTAGTGCCTCCGATGTCTGCACTCCCTAAACTACCGAATATGGTGTACGGGCGGCAGGAGTTTGAGAGCCTTCCCCTACCTGAGAAGTAGCTGTGGCATTAGAAACCGCGACCGCCTGAGCAAGGCTAGTTCATACTATCAATATTTGAGCCAAAGTCTCCTAAAGACCCAGAATCACAATGGGAACAATTGGTGCCTGAGCTGGTGCTGCTAGAGCGTCCACCACTGAGACCTGACCCTGAACTAGGGCGGCTAGTGGGTTTGTAGGTGTTGTCTCAGCTGCTGCGGGGGCTATACCTCTGCCCCTACCACGTCCTCGGTCACTTCCTCGGCCTCTAGTGGCTTCCGATGGTAGTACTGGTGGTCGTCTGTCCTGACCGGTGGAGCATGTCCTCACCATCTGTGAGAGAATAGGATAAAAGAAGTTTAGTATTCGTATCAGCAACTTCGCACGACAAGAATTTCAAGAATATAGAATTTTCCTAAAGGTTCTGCAGCCTATCGAGGATAAATACAGACGTCTCCGTACCGATCCGCGAGACTCCACCAAACCCGCTCATGAATCATGACACCTATGTAACCTAGGCTCTGATACTAACTTATCACGACCCTAAACCCAAACCCGGTCATGATGGCTCTTCTCATAAAGACAAGGCCAGCCGACACACTTCCAATTCATCTTAAGCAGTTAAAAGAATAACCAAGGTCTTTAATATAAATAAATCCCAAAATAACAATATAAGTTGCGAATTTAAAAACCAACACAGCCCGACATCGGGGTGTCAACAGTCATGAGCATCTAAAACAATACTAAAAGTCTAGAGTCTAATATACTACCACATAACTGAATCAAAAGAAAACTGAAATAGAGGGAGAATGCACCAGGCTGCGAATCGCCAAGCAGCTACCTAGTAAATCTCCGAAGACCTGCTAGAACTATCAACTCTCATGAGCAGGACCTGTAGCGCTCGAATCTTCACACATGGGTGCATGGAGTAAAGTGAGTACTCCAAATCAGTGAGTAATAAAACTAAATAAATACTGAGTAATATAAAACCACGTAAGGCACAACATTAAGCTACAAGAGGCATAGCAAATCAGTAAATATAATTAAAAATGAAATTTCATAAACATCTCTTAAACAATTAACAATATACATGAAAACAACCAAAAAGTAAACATATAATAACATCCCCTCAGGCACAGTAACAACAGAATCAGCCCTTCGGGCAATGTCACAGAACAATACTAGCCCCTCGGGATATATCTCAAATCACAACGGGTACCCAGTGAGGTATACAAACTCCGGGAGAGGCCCCTTACAGCCCAAGTGCATAATCAAGCCATCTCGTGGCATCATAACAGGATCTCGACCTAATATAAATCTCAATCCACCTCGTGGCATACAAATCTTAAGACTTCGGTCTCATTATCATAACCAATGTAACACTGTTGTGTCGTGCAACCCGACCCAAATATATCCTCACAATACAGGCGCTCGACCTTACTCAGTTAGAATCTCATAATCCCCTCGAGCCATAGTAAAATATGAAGCTCAGCTCAAATACCTTTGAAAATATCATTTAATGTGTTTAAAACAGAATAATACGGCTGAGTCTTTAAAATAGTAAAATATAGTATGACTGAGCACTAGTATGAAATGAATCAGTGTGGAAAATATCATTTAAAAATCCCTTAAGGGTTCAAACAGCTCGCACAAAGCCCACACATGGCATTTAGCCAAAAATATAATAATATCAAACAATTAACTATCAAATACACAGTAAAATAACTATTCGGGATGGACTAAGTCACAATCCCCAATAGTGCTCTACCCCACGCTCGTCATTTAGCATGTAAGTCACATCAACATAGCCGTACGCTATGAAATTCTGGGATTTCATACCCTAAGGACAACATTTAAAATTATTACTCACCTCAATCCGACCCGAAATCTAGTTTGCAGTGCCTTTGCCCTTCGAAACAACTTCCAAGAGCTCCAAATCTACCAAGTTTAGATTTTTATCATTAAATTATGCTAAACGGATGAATTCCAATTGAAAATATCGATTTTATGCACAAAACCCAAAATCAGTCAAAACCCGACCCCTATATCAAAATCTCACATACCAATCGAAAATTGCCAAAATACTAACTTCGCTAATTCAAGCTTAAATCTACTCCAAATCTCCAAAACTCATTCTGATCACACTCCTAAGTCTCAAATCATCTCCCAAAGCTATTAGAACCATCGAAACTCGCATCTGAGCCCTCTAACACATAAGTCAATATCCGATCAACTTTTCTAACTTAAGCCTTCTTAAAAGAGACTAAGTGTCTCAAACCTTCTCCAAAACTTTCTGAACCCGGGCCAACCAACCCGATCATATTTAAAACCAATAATTAAGGCAAATAGAAGCAGAAATGGGAAAAATGGAGCGGTAACTCATGAGACGACCGGCCGGGTCGTCACATTATAATAATCTAATTCTTTGCCTTTACATTCAAGTTTGATTGGTAGTTTTCTTTTGTTAAATACAAAAAGTTATTTTATGTTAAAAATTATCGATTTTAAATTGAGTACTTAATTATTCATCACTATTTGATAAGGTTAACATCAATATATCTTGGTTAATAATATATTTCTCAAAGAGAAATTGATTTGATAGTGTTACGTTTAAAATATAGTCGTCGGATATGCATTTAGTAGTATTTAAGAAAAAATATGATAAATAACCGAAAAAACAAAAAATCGGTTTTCAAACAGACAAAAACCGAATCGATGAAAAATTGACTTAATTGGTTTGGTTTGGTTCCAATATTTAAAAAATCGATTTACTTGTTTTTTTTTACAGGAAAAATCGACCCAAACAGAACCATGAACACCCCTAGCAGGAATTGTATGCCTACCGTCATTACTGTGTGAGGCACCTGAAGGCCAATTTCTAGAAGGCATATCCCGATAAGGATTTGCATGATTTAATGTGGATGGCTGCAACAGATCACCAATAGGGTAAATTCAGGAGGCGAATGGAATTGATCAGGCATGAAGACCAAGGAGCCTATCAGTGGTTGATGCGACATGAGCTTGACAAGTGGACTTTACATGCGGATGGTGGCAGAATATGGGGAATTGTGACTACAAATATGTCAGAGTCTTTCAACGGGTTATTAAAGTCTGTACATGGATTGCATGTAACTGCCATGGTACATATGCCATTCAAGTAGATGGCGGAGAGGTTTGTTGAAAGGGCGAGAGGTGCATCATCATTGATGGAAAGTGGTGTTGAATTTATGCCAATACCAATGAAAAGATTTGAGAAATACAGGAAGCGAGCATATTGGCATTCATTTTTGCAGTATTGCAACGAGCAAAATATTTTTGAAGTTTGCACCGCTATCCATCACAAATGGGGCAATAATACACACACCATCAATGAAGCTGGAAGGTTATGCTCCTGTGGGAAATGGTTCATCTATCACATGCCGTGCTCACTTGCCATGAAGTACTTTCAACATACAGGTTTCACAGCAACAAGGTACGTTGATAAGGAATATAGTGTTGTCGCATACTTAAACGCCTATAGTGGACGGTTATAGCCAGTGGGTGCTGAGCATTATTGGCCGCTGGAACCATTTAAAATGGTATGTAACAAGGAGTATTTTAATCAATGATAAGTGCAAAAAGAATTCATATACGGAACCAAATGAATGTTGGTGATACCATTTATGCACATAATGTGTCATATGCTCACAAATAGGATACGGACGTTGTAAATGTCCTTCAACTGGTTTGGGTAGCAGTGGTAATTCAGCTCCTGGTGGAAGTTCATCCAATGTGCCCAATTATCAAGGATACCCATAGTGTTTTATTTTAATAATTTGTTGTAATAAGTGTATGTACACGTTCATCTTACATAATGTATGAAATAAAACTATGTTTCCATTGGTGTTAAGTCTTATTGGTATTTAGCATTAATACTTCACTACAACAATTTAACATACACCCCAAGAAAAAAATCAATTGTCATTCGCCATTATATTGTTTTCTGGCACTATTGTATTGTCATTGTCTTTATCTTCTCCGTCAACATTGTGTATGTAGCCTTCGAGATCGAGGGCGTCGTAATCTAGGCCCCAGTTGACACACATTTCTCGTATTTCATCGCTATCATCAAGAAGACCACTTGCTTAATTTCTACAATAATATAGGACTCCTACGTCCAACGTATGTGGTAGAAACTTAGGTAGTACCTCCCACTCAACAATAGTTGGGAAAATAGAATAATCATTGTATCTATGCAATTTATCATTTTCTAATAAATCCTAGTACTGATTGTTCGTTGCTCCAAGGAAGTTAAGATCATTCATTGCATGATGAATAACTATTGCATTTTCCATCTTTAGAATCTCCTTCATCAAATACCGAATCACTTCAAGTTCATCTTTGTGTGTGTTTGTTTGGAAGGTTGCAGACAGTTCTTGTGGCACAACAAGCCCATTCCATCGACATAATATTTTGTAATCACACTATTTTGAGTAAAGGGGAACCCACTGTAGTTTTTTGCCCCAATTTCACATACCTCTAGGCTTTGTAGAATGCGCTTCGCCCTCAATAATGTGCCCTACAACTTTGAGATCGGTGTGTATATTGATAGGCTTATTTTCCAAGGTACGCAGAACACCATACCACTTGTCATCAACCAAGTCAGTGTAGCAACCTAGCATATTTTTTTCAAGATAGAAATTGATAGTGTTAAGACGTGTTCCATGAGGATCTGTTGAACTACCTTTACCCTTTTGCCTCTTTTTGAACCACTTGTTAAATGTTAGTGAAATTTTTAAATGGATGTTGTAATATTTATTCAAAAGGTATTTGAAATACAGATGATTTGTTTCAGTTTAAGAAGTTGTCTTATATGCAAAAGAATTATCACGCGAAGCATAGCGCGGTAAAATACCACGTTATGTGTATTGTCTTGTTGAATTGAAAAAGTTATTGTTCTGCAAAACCTATCTTCTGAAATTTTTTTATTTTATCCTAAAGAATCATTATCATGCAAAGCATAGCACCGTGAAATACCATGTTATGTGTATTGTCTTGTCGATATAAAAAAGTTGTTGGTCTGCAAAAGCTATCTTCTGAAAAAGCTGTATTGTACCCTAAAGAATCATTATCACGCAAAATATCTCGCGGTGAAATACCACGTTATGTGTTTTTTCTTGCCTCTAAAATCCTAGCGCATTTTAGTTATTATTTGCGCTTAACCAAATAAAGAGAAAAACTTTTCATAAATTTTTCGTTTTTCTTGCATTACGAAATGTCTGAACGCAATAACGTATTAAGGTGTTATTGTGAAAAACGTGCGATTTTGAAGCCATGTTGGTCAAATAGTAATGTGGGGCGTAGATGCTGGATATGTCAACAATTTGTACGCATTCTTTTAGAAAAAATTGATATGATGAACCCATTAACCGGAAATACTACAAACATTATTTGCACTATATTTGGAATATGACCGGTGAATACGAACTCTAGATCTTTAAACTACAACAACAAATTGCAGCAGTGAAGGAGAAACTAAAAGAGGCAGAAGAGGAAAAAATTAGGTTGGAAGGGAAATTTAAGTGGTTGAAACAGAGAATAATGGGCAATAGTGACTAAACAAATACAAGTATGTGTTGAGTATAGTATTTTGTCTTTATGTTTTTCGTATCATATTTATTAGTTGTACCAAATTTAAATTATTTTAAGTTTCTATATTTGTTTTTGTGTTGTAGTATAAACTAATAAATAACCCGCGAAATAAAAACACATGTGCAAAAAATATAAACCATAAATAATTTTTCTACTATTTACTGAATGTCATATGTACATATAAATAAAAAAATGCCAATGTGTCCCACAACCTTTATGCTTTAAAGTATTGGCTAGCCTGAGGCGCATCTCATCTCGCCCGGCTACACTATCAGGATCATCCTCATCACGTCGCCTCTTTATCGGATGATGCGCTACAATATAATCATTAGTAAGGCTGGTATGCTCGATAGAAGAAGGGGTTGTCGGTCCAGCAACAACCTACAAAATAATAAAATATTTTAGTATATAAAATATATATTAGTAATGTACGTATTAGCTAAAATAAAATTAAATTGTTTTACCATGGTCTCGGCTGGCTCTTGAATATAATCATCTATATCAGGCATGTTAGTATCGCACAAAGTGGCCTCCATGATGGGTGAGGATAATGCCTTAAAAATGCTTTAGATATAAACAAATATAAATAATAGTAATACAAATTAACCAAATCCTGTGAAAGATCCTCAGCATCCCTTGATGATGAGCCATAACTCAGTCGGCGCCCACTATCTACATCTTGTGTCGGACGATCATTAGCAACTACTGATGGCTCTGGAGGACCAGGAAAATACTGATCCCACTCTTGTCGCGTAATGGTCGTGCTCGCAACCAACAATGGAGCTAACGGGGTCACATGCAAAGTCCCCGGAGTAAGCTCAAGGCTGAATGACGACATATCATTAGGAGCATGGTATGGCTCAGGGTGGTCACCCCGCTGATCAACTCCAACATCCTCAACAGGTGCCTCAACGCCCCCTTATTGTGGGCCACCTCCTCGCTGCCTCAAGACCTCGTGGTACACCGCTACCTCTCTAGACACGTCTGCTATATCGACCACATGAAAACTCCACTGTTGGCCATGATGGTACTGCTCTGATGACATATAATCAGCCTCGTAACCTAAGAGCTCATCATCTCGGGCTCGCCTCAATGTCCGGGTAGCCAACCTGCTAACCATACTAGTGTAATGTGCCCGCTCCCTCGTGGTATGCTGCTACATCTACAGTCCCAACTGGTAGAACAGATGTAGGCCAATAGTCTTCACAACATGTAAAATATGAATTATGGGATGCTAGGTTAACGTTATAAGTAAGTATACCAAATAATATACCAGTGCCTCATGCCTCCCGGAGTATATGACGTACCGACTGCCAACGCAATGAACGGGATTCCCGATGAAAAGTCGAGCAATCCTGCAGTACCAACCCATATACTCATGATCACCATCCATACGCTCAGGTGGAAGGGGTTGCGGAATTAGGTCAGGCCGACATCCCAAATCTCAATATAAGCCTCTAGTCAGGCCATATATATCTGGTCAGCCCTGGAACGATCATCCGGCTGGTAATATGTCATATGCCAAGCGGTGGAGTAGGTACAAGGTGCGGTCGACCAAACTAGCGAAGGACTCGCTCGGTGGCATGATGCTCGACAATATCTAGACACATCAACGGGATGGAAGAGATCCACATAAGTCAGCCGATTGAGCAATAGTCGGGTAACCCAGCTATTAGCTCGTCGTTGTATGGCCTCCAAATGAACTATTAAGTAAAAACAAGAATCACGAGTATACGCAACACATATAAAGCTAGGCCAAGTAAACTTAAGTATATATTTACCTACGCGTCCTCTAGCAAATCCAACAAATCCCTACAATAGGGGAGATTATATCGAGCCTTGAGCTTGCTTTCATAGCCTCGCCTATTAACCCACCTCCTTGCTGAAGGGAGAAATGATAGAGGTAGTGCACCCGGAGCGATAGGTGGTAGAGGTGGCCGCAACTGCAGGAACCGCTTCATAGCCCAAACCTAATATACAACGTAGACGTAAAATTTAAGGTGTATTTCTACTATGTATGTTATGATCATGAAAATAATTGACTATGTTTTCACGTGCAACAACGGCAAAAATTCAGTAATGTCGCGTTGGGTGCCCATGCTAGCTCGGCACATATACCTGTACAAGCAAACAAGAACAACTGGACCCCAGCTATAACTAGGTAAATCATCTAGCCCCTCAAGATGATGAAGAAATCTCAAGCTGACTAGGTTTCCCGAAGTGTTCAGGAACAATACCCCTCCAAACACAATCAGCATCAACAATATCGTGTACCGATTAATATGAAGATTCGATGTATCATCCTTAGTGTTCGAATGTATTGTCTTTAGATGCAGTCATACCGCCGGCAACTGCACACTACTAGTCCCAACCAATGCAGCCTTCTCCGCTATATGGAAACCGGTGAGCCGCTGCAATATCTCCAGGTACTGCAATCCCGTATAATCTTTGATAGCATGTGGTAAAGCTACACGATGACCATCAACCAGCAACCCATACATAGCCTCCATGTCCTGAAGCGTGATAGTAGCCTCGCCAATGCGTAAATGAAATGTATGCGTCTCCGATCGCCACCGCTCTATCAAAGCTATGATCAACGACCAATCTAGCTGCAACCAATCGATCTCAATAATCCTATAGAAACCTGTATCTTGAAGGCGTCTGACTATACGAGAATGGAGATGGTGGGCCCTAAGAAAGTCTCACATAACATCTACTCGTCTAGCACAGAACGTTAGGACAATAATAACCCCTCCCATATGTATGAATTTTTGGGGTTTTTAAGTATATTAAATTCTTAAAAGAGGGTGAATGGGAAATGGAGGAAAATAAAAATTTTAAGTGAAATTTCAAGATCCATCCCCCCCCCCCGATGAAGGAACACTATCCCATATTGGAAGAGGAAGATGTTTTATGGGTATATAAGTAATTGCTCTTCTTTTAGCTCTTAAAGAGTTGAGAAGAAGGCAAGCCTCGCACCGTCGTCATCATCTTCGCTCTGCTTCGGATTCAGATTTGGATTTGGATTTGGATTTGGTCAAATGATTAATTGACTAATTTTTTGGACCAAATTTATTTGTTAATAGTTATTGATACCCAATTTTTCTTATATATTTTAAATGTGCATGAATACCTTCAAAATAGCATATGCATGCATATATAAGCATGCACATGGTTTTTATAATTTTTCCGTAATTTTAGGTATTTAAATTGATTTATTTCCTTCCCTTTTGTTCATAAAACCCCCAATAATTATTCTCCAAATTATTGTTATGGTTATTTAGTCATTCAATTTCTATATTTATGCTGAAATATGGTTAATATATTTTTATGCATTTTTTATAATTGCATCTGGTATTTTTTAAGCTAAATTGCATATAATTGCAATATTAGCCCATTTAATGTATAATTACATTTTATATGCATAAAATTGGTCCCTATATTTTTAAAATGTTAAATATCTATTTTATTATTTTGGTACATAAAATTATTTTCCAAAAACTATTTATTGTTTATTATAAATTAAATAGCGGGAAAATGGCTATTTAAAATATAGCCAGACCGACTTTCAATTGCAGCCAAAATCGAACCCCAAACCCAGCCTAATTGCACATTAAACCACCCGAACCAAACCCTAAACCCATCTACCTGATCCAACACAAATTAAATCCTGGTCGTTGATCTCCAGATCAACGGCCAGTATACTTCCTTTTCTTTTTTTAATTCATACAACCCCTAACCCTATCTCATTCCCAAAAACCATGTCGCCTCTATATCCTCTCATCTCCTCTCTTCTTTCAACCTAACCCTAGCCCCCTTTCAATCGACTCCCTTCTCCGGTCTTCTCCGATGACCATCCTTCAACCCCTAAGCCTCTAATGGCTCCTCCAGTGCCATGCTCATCTTCTATGAGGCCTTTAAGGGCCCTGGGCCACGCCAACTTGTATCTAGGGTTTGCCATGTTGGGCTGTTCTTGGTTACTCCGGTGTGATTTCAAGCAAGATCATACTGTATTTGTTATGATCTTTGAGTTTCTACACAAAATTTTCCATCTATGCTTGGGTTTCTTCTAAAATTCTAATTTTGCTTACGTCTCCTAGATCTGCACTATTTTTAAATGATTCGAGTCTGTTCCTTTGATGTTTCACACTATTCTTGAATCTCTTTTACAAGAGTCATCGATTTCGAGTTGTTTTCACTTTCTTCAGGGTTTTTTGGAACTTCTTCTATACTTTGTTTAAATTGGTTCTTTATGTTTTAACTTCTATCCTTTGCATATCTCGACTGATTCTATGTTTTTACTGCTTTTTCAACTTGCCTATGTCAAAATCCCTAATATTTTTAGATTTTCTTTGTTCAGTCCTGTGTGTTAGTATGACTACTCGATTCTTATTAAGTTTCTGTGGTTCCCTTGCTTCGAATATGTTCTTACTGAGTTCTTAGTGTAAATTATACCACATCTATGTGATTATGTGCATCTTGATTGTTTGAGACTTGCCTCTTTCTATCGATATTATTGACCCTACCTGTTGGCTACGTTTAGTTGCTCTTACTCTATTTATATATTGAGTATTGAATCATAACTTCCTTTTGATTGATTATGGATTCCTTATTTTATGGTTTGATTGAAAGAACTTCCTTTTAAACCCTAAATTTCTACCTCGTCTGTTTAAATTAACTAATTTTCTTACCTTATTTGATGGGGTACTTTATTCTTACTGAACTATTTCCTTAATGGGAGTTTTCTGAACTTAGCCCTAATTGTCTACCCTATATTACTGAATTTGAATCTTTCTTTATTAGTCGTACACTGATTGATTTCTCCTTATTTAACACTTGTTCTTACCATTTTAGTTAAATCCTTAACTTAAAGGGAGTACTTACCTTGATTTCCTGACTGACTGATTCTGAGTTCCTTAATTACTAATGGACTTTGATTTTTACCTTATTTTCTACCTGCTTTCAAACTATAAATACTTTAGTCTTTCATTAAAACATGACACGAACACTCTTGGTTCAAAAACCATCTCTCAGACTTAAAACTTTCTGCTATCTTTTGTACTACTTGTTATTGCTCTAAGTTAGCCGGCTGTAAGCCAAGGCTAACCATTGTGTTCATCTGTTCTTTCATTCTGCTTACTATCCTCTTTACTGGCATGTGCTAGCTTCAATTCAAAGTTCCAACAACAATATGATTCTCTTATTGTTTCAGTTCATCCTGTTTCTAGTTTGCTTCTATTTATGGTTTTGTTGCGAAACTTGTAGTTGATGTTTACATTATTATGTACTCCCCCTCCTTAAGATTAGTATATTACCCCTCTAGTTGTTTCTGAGCATGTCTATACCAATTATCTCGTACTTGTTGTGTGCTTACCATCATATGCTCCATGAATCCCCAAATCCTTATCACCCATGTATGTGAGTTTATTCTTTATGTCTGATTTTGTGACTATATTTGGTCAGCTATTTCTGAGCATGTCTATACCAATTCCTATACCTTTGCTTAATTATGTGTTTACAATCGAGTGTTCTATGTATCCCCAAATCCCTTGACCCCTTTTTTTAATTACTGAACTTGCCTTGGTGATGTGACTCCTGGTTGGGTATGAATATGTCTAAAAGTTGTTGTGTTTGGACTTTTGGTCATTACTCCAATCTCTTTTCAAACTTCCTCTATGTTTTTGCTAAATCACTTTCAAACAAACTTCCTTTTCAATACACTTTTTCATTATAACCTTTCAACTTGTGTCAATCACTTTCACTCTACTTCTAAGTAAATAAGTTATATCCCCTCCAGTACGTGTACTGCCTTGGGATCCCCTTGAGAACCCTCTGAACTCTGGAATGCTGAGGATGTCCTCCACACTGCACTTATTCAATTTTTGGTTACCAAGTCTAGGTGTAAGCACTGCCCGGGATCCTTGAGATCCTTAGGGAACTTTAATGCACCTAGATTCTAACATTGTCTATGGAATTGGGGAACTTGAGGCCATTGGAGGCTTTGGAAATATATGCCTAATTAAAGGATCCCTATAGAATAACTTCTTATTTTTTTATTTACTTATGTAATTCATTCATTGACTGTAATAACTCGTAAATGAATATTGGGGTAACTACTGAAAGGGATGAGTAGCTACATGTTTATGGGGTAATACAGGTAGAAATCATGCTCCTAGGACTTTACATCTAAATTTGATTGCTTTATCAAGTAGAAATCATGCTCATAGGATCTTATGTTTAAATCTGATTGTTTTATCAAGTAGAAATCATGCTCATATGACTTTATGTTTTAATTGCCTTACCAAGTAGAAATCATGTTCATAGGGCTTTATATCTTGTCATGTTTATCTCACCCCGCTAGAAACCATGCCTATAGGTTTCAAATAATTCCGTAATAGAAATCATGCCTTCAGTGTCTTAAAATCAGCTTAACAAATAGATGCCATGCCTATAGGATGTAATTTAAGGGAGATTCTATTATAACAAGTGTTATGTATGTTTCCATGCCTGCAAGTCCTTAAAAATTAGTATTAAACTTAGATATAAGGCCTATAAAGAACCATACTCGAAATTATGCCTGTCAACCTAAACTAGTCTAAATAAATCAACTTGTTCCACGCTTAGTTCACTTCTGAATTGGTTTAATGTGACGACCCGACCCGTCATCTCATGTGTTACTACTCCTTTTTCCCCGTTTATTGCTTCTTCACATTTCGTTATCGGTATGTGGTGTGTGAGAGTTGATTTAGATTGGTTTTGATAAGAAAGGAGACACTTAGTCTCTTTAAGGAAGGCTTAAGTTGGAAAAGTCAACCGGACATTGACTTATGAGTTATAGGGCTCGGATGTGATTTTTGGTGATTCGGTTAGCTTCGAAAGTTGATTTTTGACTTAGGAGTGTGATCGGAATTGATTTTGGAGGTCCGGTGTAGAATTAGGCTTGAATTGGCGAAGTTAGTATTTTGCGAATTCCGGTTGATGGGTGAGATTTTGATCCGAGGGTCAGAATGGAATTCCGAGAGTTGCAGTAGTTCCCTTAGGTGATTTTGGATGTGTGTGCAAAATTTTAGGTCATTCGGAGGTGTTTTGGTTGGGTTTTTGATCGAATGCGTATTTCGGAAGTTTTGAAGAAACTTAGGCTTGAATGCGATGAGAATTGATGATTTTAGTGTTGTTTGATGTGTTTTGATGATTTAAACAAGTTTATATGATGTTTTTGGATATGTTGGTGCTTTTGGTTGAGGTCCCGGGGCCTCGGGGTGATTTCGGATGGCTAAACGGGAAGTTTTGAAATTAGAATTGCTGCAGAAAATGCACAAAAGTTGCAGACCAAAACTGGTCTTCGCGTTCGCAGGGATTGGTTCGCATTCGCGAAGGGGTGAGTTTCCACTGAATTGTATTCGCGTGGGTGGCTTCGCGTTCGCGTATAAGGGGGCCTGGGGTCCTGCCAAGTTTATTCATCGCGTTCGCGACAATGGGGTCCATGTTCGCGTAAGAGGAACGACCTGTGCATCGTGTTCGACGTCAATTTGACGCGTTCGCGTAGTTGGAGATCCTGAAGCATCGCATTCGCGGACTGGGAGTCGCGTTCATGTAGAGTAATTTTCTGGTCAATGATTTTTGTTCATCGCGAACGCGGGGGTGTTGACCGCATTCGCGTAGGGTAAAAACTGGGCGTACAGAAGGGGTTTTATATCATTTCATCCGTGAAGCTTGGTCCATTTTTCCTCCATTGTTGAGCACCTTAAGAGCTTTTGGGTAGAAATTGAAGAGGGTTTCGACAGGAATCGATTGGAGGTGAGTCCTATGGCCTAGAAACATCATTTTATTTAAGAATCAACCTGTAAATTCATGGAAATTTGGGTAAAATTGGAAGAACTAGGGCTCGAATTTTGATATTTCAAATTGGGATTTGATAGGTCATTTGAGCTCGGATTTGGGAGTTATTGGTATGTATGGACTCGTGGCGAGATGAGAAATCCGGTAATATGAGTTTTGTAATTTTTTGAGAAGTGGGCCCGGGGCTCGGGTTATGTTAGTTTCGAGATTTTTTGCTATTTCTTGATTGTTTTTGATTGGGTATTGTTCCCTTAGCATATTGTGATGTATTCGCTCTGATTTTGGTTAGATACGACGCGCATGGAGGCCGGTTTGAGGGGCAAAGGCATCGCGGGCTAGAGATTTCACTGGTTCGAGGTGAGTAATACTTGTAAATGATATCCTAAGGGTTTGAAACCCCGGATTTGCATATCATAGTGTTGTATTAAGGTGACTTGCACGCCGAAAATGAGCGTGGGGTAGAGCACCGTTGGGGATTGTGACTTGGTCCGTCCCGGTTATTGATTTTTATCGTGTGTTTGACTGAAACTACTTGTCATCATCATAATTTGGGCTGATTTCCATGTTTGGGCTTCGTGCCAACTATGTGAATCCTTCAGGGATTGATATCACTGTTTTCTCATAACTTTGCATATTATTTGATCTCGGTCCAGGGTTTTAATACTGTTTTGCAAACTCAACTATTTTTCTAAGATTTGAAAACTTAAACATCATTTTGTTGACGTTTTGAGCTGAGAACTATGATTTTAATAGTGCCCAAGTGGCTTATGTGCATTTCTGGACTGAGCATGGATCGGGTTGTGCGTCGTAGCAGTGTTATGGTGATTTCTGGATATATGGATGGCTTGGGCTGCACGCCGCAGCGGTGTTACATTGATATTGCACTTGGCTGTAGGAACCCCTCCGGAGTTTGAATCCCCACAGTGAGCACGGGTACCCAAAAAGATCGGTCTGCGCGCTGCAACGGTCATATGAATTGCATTGCACTCGTGCATTGGTTCATGTTTGTATTACGTATCATGACATTCAGCACTCTCATTTCATTAGCATCCATGCTACTTCTTGAACTGTTTACCGGATACCCTGGTATTATTTGTTAATAGACTGTTGTGCCCGAGGGGCTGACTTATGTGCTGACTTGCACTATCTGTTTTGCATTCATTTGCTTAACTGTTGAAAAAGATACTTTCAAAAGCGGTTTTAACTGAGCCCAGGTATTTTCTAAAGGATTTCACGATTTTACGGTTTTCTCAAAGGGTCGCACTATTTTGTATAGCATGATGGAGTGACTTACGGGATTTCTTGCTGCTCCGTTATTATTTACTCTCATTACTATCACGCCCCAAAACTGAGGGACACGACCGGCGCTCAGCCGGAGGACCCCAGTCAAGCGAACCTAGAATTTTCTTTCCTATCCCACGCATTACCCCGTGATTCCAATATACATTATTCTTTTGAAATATAAATTTAAGACTTAAGCATAAACTTACAACTAGAATTCATTTCTACTTTTTATCAATTCCAACATTGATACCAAGTACTTGCAAAATACATACAACAACTACCAACGTGGACCACGATTCTGAACCGTACCATTACTACCCAAAATACTTTTGTACACCACCTACATTTTGTCTACGGAGCCTCTATGAATACTAGGAACTTAACCAATACTTGCCGGCGACAAGGCCCCGGCTATACCTTACAATACACAATAAACTCAAAAGAAGATGGCATGAACCATACATGACCCCAAGAGGAAGTGAGGCTCACCAGTGCAACTGATGGGGTGGAGAGGAGTGCTACTGTCAGTGGACTGGAGTACCTGTTATAGATCACCCTACAATCATAACATGAATGTAGCGCCCCCGACAAAAGGGACGTCAGTACATTTGAATTGTACTGGTATGTATGAACAAACTTTACCCTAAGTAAACTCAAACCATACACAAGTAATGAG
>MU738259.1:40926-69419 GCA_026770625.1 Nicotiana glauca
TTTGGAAGAAATCTTGCAAAACCCTCATTTGAGTTCTTGAAGGAATTTCTTGAAAATCTATGTGTTTTATGAGTAGATTTCATCAATACTAGTGTAGGAATTATGGAATTTCACACCAAGATAATGGAGATTACTTACCTTGAAGAGGGCAGGAGTTGGTGCTCTTGAGTGGGTGAAGAAGAACCCCAACTTTCGTCCAAATGAAAATGGGGAAAATGAACCCCGAAATTATGTTTTAAAGGCCAAAATACCGGATGCTATGCGGATGCTTCGCATCCCCACTTCACTCCTCTCAGGAGCTCGGATGCTCCCATAGCACTGCCAGCCCCTCTTTTTGGATGCTATGTGGATGCTTCGCATCCGCGTAGTCCTCCGCCAGCCTTTGGTAATTTGCTCATAACATCTTGTAGGAAAGTCCAAATGACGAACGGTTTGAAGCGTTAGAAACTAGACTAAAAGAGATTTAATTTGATAGGTTTTTCATCACACAAATCATTATATAACTGGATATATGATCGTCTAAAGTGACGTCTTGTGCACACTTATTTACAACTTTCGTCTAATATGAAATTTTCCAACTTGGCTTTGACTTAGGCCTCTCCTTAGACCCCAATTCCCTTATAATAAGACTTATACACTTATTACCATATCCAATTGATTTCCATTATATCATTAATCCTCGTTTTCACACAAAATAAAATAGTTAGCCTATCTTGGCACCTCGAAATCTTAAATTACTTAACAAAAATTTTCCGAGGCTTTACATTCTCCCCCGCTTAAGATCATTCGTCCTTGAATGATAAGTGGAGTCAATCCACAGATACTTAACTTAAATTATCTCTTTTCTCACACATCTTTAACTACCAAATTTTGACTAATTCCCAAATGTTTCAGAAATTTCGGCAGAGTTTCCTTTGTAATTATGCCTATCTACCTATTAGAGAGCCCCCGAAACATATTTCCAAGCAACATTACACATTTTCTGTTATCCCTACAACTGGTATACAATTCATTACCCCAATAACCTGTACATATTCATAAACTTTAAACAACTTACACGTAGATCATTCTCTTTACACCACAAATTTCACATGGTTCAACCAATGCCATTTACTTGCACACAACTGGGTCACTTCAATGAGCCCCGTACAATCCAATCACTTTAACATGCCAGAAATGCTTCAATTAATTATTAACAATCTACACTATCATTAATCACTTACCTACCACATAAGTTTCTCAAAATTTTCATTTACTTCAAGGGTTGCACATTACCCAATAACGACAACATTTGCAATTTGGCACACCTTGGGAAGTTACAACAATGAGGCAATTTCAGGAAAATGGGGTGCCTTTGCACAAGTCTAAACACTACCTCAAATTGCTTAAAGATAACCGTTCGCACGATCACTACTAGACTTGTTCGAACAGTTGGGGATATTTATTTTTCATTTCTTTTTCCGCTTCCCACGTGGCTTCCTCGACTTGTTGACTTCGCCACAATACTTTAACTAAAGCAATTTCCTTGTTCCTCAATTTTCGGACTTGCCTATCAAGAATAGCAATCGAAACCTCTTCATTGACCTCGATAGTCTCAATTGGTACGATGGTGGATGGATCCCCAACTACTTTCTTTAACATAGACACATGGAACACAGCGGTGCACTAATTACATCCCAAGGGGCAATTCTAACCTATAAGCCACCTGTCCTATCCTTTGAGCGATCTGATATGGCCCGACATACCTTGGGCTCAATTTCCCTTTCTTCCCAAATCGCATGACTCCCTTCATAGGAGATACCCTCAAGAACACCCAATCATTTACTTGGAATTCCAATTCTCTGTGACGTATGTCTACATAGTATTTCTGACGACCCTGAGCAGTTTTTCATCCTCTCCTGAATGATTTTAACTTTTTCCATAGCCTGGTGCACGAGATCTGTCCCTAACAGTTCTGCTTCACCCACTTCGAACCATCCAATCGGATACCTACACCTCTTTCCATACAATGCCTCAAATGAGGCCATCTGAATGCTAGCATGAAAGCTGTTATTGTAAGAAAATTCTATAAGTGGCAAGTGATCATCCCAATTACCTTTGAAATCCAAGACATAAGTCCGCAACATATCTTCAATAGTCTGAATAGTCCGCTCTGCCTGACAGTCAGTCTGAGGATGGAAAGCCATATTGAGATTTACTTGAGTACCCAAACCTTGCTGAAATTTCCTCCAAAAGTTTGTTGTGAACTGAGCACCTCGATCCGAGATAGTAGAAACTGGAGTGCTGTGAAGTCTGACTACTTCCTTTATGTACAACTGAGAATACTGTTCTACAGTATCGGTGGACTTGACTGGTAAAAAGTGAACTGATTTTGTGAGTCGATCTACAATTACCCAAATTGAGTCGAACTTGCGTGTAGTGTGCGGTAATCGTAACAAAAAAAATCCACAATGATCATTTACCATTTCCACATTGAAATTTCTATTCTTTTTAACAATCCTCTAGGCCATTAATGTTCGACCTTCACTTGCCGACAGTTCGTACATTTTGCCACAAAGTCTGCCATAATATTGGATTTTTCCCGGGTGATATAGAATATCGATGTCGTAACCTTTGAGTAACTCCAACTATATTCTCTTACTTAAATTAAATTCTTTCTGTTTGAAATTATATTGAGGGCTCTTATGGTCTGTGACTATATCAACATGGACCCTATACCAATAATGGTGCCAAATCATTAATGCAAATACCACTGCTGCAATTTCTAAGAATTTTTTTTATTCATGAGTTTCCTGGAGGCATAAACTATCACCTTAACACGTTGCATCATTAGTGGAACATCTTTATCATATTCCTCTTACATAAAACCTCCCTCGAATTGAGTCCTACTATAATTCCCATGATATGGTTACAATCTCATGTGAATAATTGCTACTAACTCTTCCAAATTCTCAAAAAAAGACATTACTGAATGAGTTTTCTCATATAACCTTCTTTCTCAAATAAATAACACCGGCTAACTTGCACACATACCCTGATAACACTAACTTGCACGACATTGCATCAAGTGTAAGGTAACATTGTGCTCTGACTTTTCTTAGTCAACCTTTTCTTCCCACATGTGCATTATAGAATTTAAGAAACCGCACTACTTCCCCTGTGAACATTCTCACGATCCCTCTTTACGGTTAAACACCTCTCAAAACGTATATCAACAACCTTTATATGTATATAATTTAGGAAGGGTCACTGGCCCGAGGAGGGCATTCTCTGAAACTTTAGATCCTCCTCAATTCTTCAACAACAACTTTTGGTTTTACTCTTAAGTGTAAGACTTAGTCCACTTTATTCTGTCCTCAATGAGTAACTCACTTCATTCCCCATATTGTAGCTACCAATAGAGTTCCCTAATATTGCGGCTTAGGAGTTATCATGCTAAACACGTCTGGTCCGTAACAAGTGTTCATCCTCTTTCAATCTATTCCGAACCTTTCATTTGCCCTTTGGGTATATTGTGTTGCCTTTCCTTTGTTGATCACCCTTTGGTCTGGACAATATGTTGGTGCCATTGTTTCTTTCTAATTGGAACTTTCATTCCCATTCCATTTTGCGGATAATGCATAGTTAATAGCCTTATTGTTCCACACATTTGTCTGCCTCCCGTGAACTTGTAATATCATTATGCCTTGTTTAATCAGTTTACAATACCACAACTTCACCACCGGTATTCTCACTTCCCATTGTATGTAGACATGAACTATCTCTAGATCCTTTAGTTGATATTTAGTGTCACCCATGTCGGTTGCATGGTTAGTCCCTTATAACTTTTATTAACACTTGTGCTCTAAGCGAGTCCACCATTCTGATGCAAGATATTTTATGATAACCATGACCATCTCAATTTAAAGGTTTTCTCCCCATTTCTTCTCGCCTCATTCTTCCTAGTTAGTGAATAGCCACGCACTCTTCCATATGTTACGTGGTCTTTTACCTTAGGTATTTCATCCGGCTCACCTCTTAACTCTTATTAGGATATTCGGGGGAAAGTGTGTTCGTCCGTATATCACGTAACACTTATTTGTTTGTAAGATTCTTTAGAGGCTCTCCATCAAGCCCAAATACCCTCTTGGGTTATTGTAGCATCACATTTATTTCTCCCACTCGTTCTGCCTTTCTTAATGTCCTGGAACTTTGGTTAAATCACAAATCTATGATTAGCCCATTCTAAAAACTCGCAATCTTTCACATTTGACCTATGGTACTTCCTTGGGTTCCATTGCTCCTGACCTTCTAACAAGTATAAAATCCCTTTACAAGCATACTCTTATTTTCTAGAATCGTTGACCCTATCATTCACATTGCCATGTGTGAAGAATTTACCTTCCTTAACCTTCCACCTTCTTGGGGTACTAGTTGTCTATCATTAGCATATCTTTTCAGAGAGTCATGTTACCCATTATCTCTTTTCTAGACCACGCATGTCTTCAACAAAATATTCAAACATCATAGCTACACAGTCTCACTCTTGTTTCATTGCATTTAAGTGGCCTCCCGATATCCCTTTCTCCCCCACTTAGGGTGAATGTCCCGGATTTCGTCTCAAGTCTTGAATTTAGTAACTTTATGGACATATGCCTCATATATCTATCCCTCAAATATATATATTCGACTTTTAGGGAGATTTAAGTCACCATAGTATTAATCTCATAAGTTCTCTACTCTTATTCAGCCACACAGGTCTGGGATTTCAAGTTCCCATATCAATGTCCTTTATGAGTGTAATACAACTTCGTACATTTTTGGGTCCTTATAAAGTTCGTAGTACAATGGTATTCTCATCTTGAGTTCAATTGAGTCTCATTTCATAACTTCTTACCTCATGTGAGAGACTTACACCTCTCATCATTAATCTCTTGGTCATTCTCTCATATATCATGTGCTTATATAACCAATATTCTTTCACACCTTAGGATCATTTACATACTTCTCGCACTATCCACATGTGCTATTCAAGCTTACATCTCATTTATCAAATCAATGCCTCTTTGGGCGGGTAATCACTTTTAACACTTTTCTCAAATAAAGTATACTTATAGTACTATGCACTTATAATACAAATTCATACCATTTGTTCAACAAGATACATGTGCCATCTCTTTAATATCCATGTATTTGCCCATTTGTCATGACATATGACAACATTATTTGAAATAGACAAAAGAGCGTTTAAAATTACCTTGAATCTCAACGCACGAGTAAGAAAATAATCTTATAGTCAAGCTTTATCACACGATCTGGAGAGTTGAAGAAGGGTAGCATTCCTAAATGTCCATGTAGCCTCCAACTTATAGATGTGGTCGACAATACACCGATAAGAAGGACTCTACTAGACACGACTCCGAGACATCCTAGGACACTTTAAAACCTTAAGCTCTGATACCAAGTTTGTCACGCCCCAAAACCGAGGGACACGACCGACGCTCAATCGGAGGACCCCAGTCAAGCGAACCTGGAATTTCCTTTCCTATCCCACGCGTTACCCCGTGATTCCAATATACATTATTCTCTTGAAATAGCAATTTAAGACTTAAGCATAAACTTACAACTATAGTTCATTTCTACTTTTTATCAATTCCAACATTGATACCAAGTACTTGCAAAATACATACAACAACTACCAATGTGGACCACGATTCTGAACCGTACCATTACTACCCAAAATATTTTTGTACACCACCCACATTTTGTCTACGGAGCCTCTATGAATACTAGGAACTTAACCAATACTTGCCGGAGACAAGGCCCCGACTATACCTTACAATACACAATAAACTCAAAAGAAGATGGCATGAACCACACATGACCCCAAGAGGAAGTGGGGCTCACCAGTGCAACTGATGGGATGGAGAGGAGTGCTACTGTCAGTAGACTGGAGTACCTGCTATAGATCCACCTACAATCATAACATGAATGTAGCACCCTCGGCAAAAGGGACGTCAGTACATTTGAATTGTACTGGTAAGTATGAACAAACTTTATCCTAAGTAAACTCAAACCATACACAAGTAACGATTAGTAATAGAATTAACAATAAAATACATATGAAAGGTACAATCAAGCCAAACAAGTTTACAATCTCTAATTTTTCCCCTTCAACATTTTCACATCAATGATTTTACAATTTTTTTCATAATTTCATTTCAATAGTGATTTCGATCACTTTTCCACCCTTATTACCTCGGCCACCCTTATTACCTCGGCCACCCTTATCACCACAACCCACGCCTTATTACTTCGTGTTGCGGTGTGCAACCCGATCCCACCGAACAAGTCACAATTCACAAACAACATAACAACAACAACAACAATTCACATAGAACGACAACAACAATTCTAAAAGAACAACCACAACAATTCACAAGAATTTTTGTAGCCATCAATACCATTTCCATCATATTCAACAACTCATATGCAATTTAAGTCACCACAATTATTACCCACAATAAGCCAAAAATGTTATTACCACAGTTATTCCAATTTCATCATTTACGATTTCCTTCCGTCATTTGTTTCTCCGTTCTTACCACATAACACTTTCACAATCACATTTGGTTTATTGCCAATTTCTTACACCANCCAAATTCGCCCCTTAATGATACTACAATGTTCCAATATACTTAAGCAACTTCAATCTATAATACAACATTTAATAGGACGAATATTAGTAACAAATTCCATAACTTATGCCATTTAGGCATATTATCAAACACCTTGTAAGTATAAATCTTTTCATCTCATAACCATAGTATTAGATCATCCATCTATCACCATTAACTAAAAATTTATTCCACCATCATTCTTAAATAATTTATAACTTCCAACAACATATGTATGATCATCCATTCATACCCAACCAACAATTCATATCAAATAATCACCCTTCCAATCTCTACAATAATTATGAATTTATATTGGGAACTTATGGCTTCCAATCACTACACCAAGAGTTCCAACACTTAATTCATACTCATATTCCCATAATATATCAATATGTGTAAGTCTAAGGTGTAGGATTTAGCTTTTGGAAGAAATCTTGCAAAACCCTCATTTGAATTCTTGAAGGAATTTCTTGAAAATATATGTGTTTTATGAGTAGATTTCATCAATACTATTGTAGTAATGATGGAATTTCACACCAAGATAATGGAGATTGATTACATTTAAGAGGGTAGGAGTTGGTGCTCTTGAGTGGGTGAAGAATAACCCCAACTTTCGTCCAAATGAAAATGGGGAAAATAAACACCGAAATTGTGTTTTAAAGGCCAAAATATCTGATGCTATGGGAATGCTTCACATCCCCACTTCACTCCTCTCAGGAGCTCGGATGCTGACCCGGATGCTATGGGAGCACTTCACTGACAGCCTCTCTTTTTGGATGCTATGCGGATGCTTCGCATCCGCGCAGTCCTCCGCCAGCCTTTGGTAATTTGCTCATAACATCTTGTAGGAAAGTCCAAATGACGAACGGTTTGAAGAGTAGAAACTAGACTCAAAGGGATTTAATTTGATAGGTGTTGCATCACACAACTCCTTATATAACTGGAGATATGATCGTCCAAAGTGACATCTTGTGCGCACTCATTTACAACTTTCGTCTAATATGAAATTTTCCAACTTGGCTTTGACTTAGGCCTCTCCTTAGACCCCAATTCCTTTATAATAAGACTTATACACTTATTACCATATCCAATTGATTTCCATTATATCATTAATCCTCGTTTTCACACAAAATAAAATAATTAGCCTACCTTGGCACCTCGAAATCTTAAATTACTTAACAAAAATTTTTCGGGGCTTTACAATTACTCACTGAGTTGGAGTACTCACTTTACTCCCTGCACCTCGCGTGCAGTTGCAGGAAATTGTTACCCGGTAGCGGGTTGAGCCGATTGAGGATTTTTCTATCGTAGTTGAGCAAGGTGACCGCCGGTGTTTGCGGCACCAGACTTCGTCTTCTGATTCTAAATCTTATTTTGTATATTATTGGCCTTGTAGTTGTGTTCAGATTTCTTATATGCTCGTAACTTGTGACACCCCAGTCGGGCTGTGTTGGGTTCTAAATATCGATTATTATTGTCATTAAGTTGTATTTATCTATTCATTTATGTTTAATAATTTTAAAAGAGGCGTCATTGTTCTATTGGCTGGCCTTGTCTTCACGAGAGGTTCCATCACGATCGAGTTTGGAAATTGGGTCAGGACAAGTTAGTATCAGAGGCTAGGTTACTAGGTCTCGCGAGTCATGAGCAGGTTTAGTAGAGTCTTGCAGATCGGTACGGAGACGTCTGTATTTATCCTCGAGAGTCTGTAGAACCTTTAGGAAAACTTCACCTTATTGGAATTCTTATCGTGCGTACTTGATTTAGCTTGAGATATAACTTTTGAAATTCCCTCCACACGTCTGTATGCGCACATGAGCACTTAGTATTATATGTGTCTTGATGGCTTGTGATTCCCCGATCAAGGGGCGAGATGTAATCTCCGTAAGTTTGATGTTGGGTCAGTCTGGAGGACTTGAAGCCGGATCTTGCCTGTGGCTTGAGCACTGAGGTGCTGATCATGTGAGCAAGTGTTTTGAACTTATATGTTTAGTATTATCCTTATTAGCCGGAATGGCGGTTGGATATCTATGTGATGAGTATGTTAGTGTTGCGAGGTGTATTTATATGATTTGGTAGTAATGAAGAAGTCTGCTGGATAATAGATGAACTAGTAAGTGATTTGTTTCCTATTGTGATCTGTTGTGTAGCCTCGAGTTATGGGCGCGTGAAGGATATTTTCGTATCTCTTAGTTGGGAAGTGAAGTGCATTGCATGCGATGATATGAGTTCAGACTCAGAAAGACTAAATTGACTGTGTAACGTATACCATGATGGAAGGTATGATGAAGTACTAAATTGAGGCGAAGCAGGTAGGTTATCTCCTGCGGAGTGTTCTTAAGTGGTATGATCCTTATGTGTATGTTAGAAGATCTCATGTGTAATTGAAGGGTACGTGTTGAAATTTGAAAATTCGGGTTGCTCTAGAGGGTGGACTCAACTGATGTGGGGATGAATGCGAGGTTTGCCGAGGATTTCAGTACTAGATGATCTGTGTTTTCACAAATTAGTAGATGATTTGAGTTTAATCTCACTATGATATTGTGGCATCATTAGAGTAAAAGTATTATGGGTTAATGAGTGTGTCCTGATATATGGCTTCGAGCCAAGTTGGGGAGGTTGTTGTTGATTAGCTGATCGCACGGTTATGTGCTATGTTGGTTCCGTTTCGAGGTATGCTGGCGGATCAGTCCTGGTTGAAAAAATTGAGCCGAGGATGGCACGAGTGAAACAAAATTTTGACAAAGGTTATATGGTGCTTCGTAGGTGTGAGAAAATAATAGGATGTCTTGAGCTATTGTTGATAAAGAATGCTCAGTGTATAGAGAAGGAAGATGTTTGTTTGTACTGGAATTAGATCATATCCTGCAGTGTCAGAATGCTAATAAGGCACGAGTGGTTTTGTTCGTTAAGTCAGGTAATTTGCAATTTGAATAAGAGTGAATGACTCTCGAGAATGGTTTTATTGTGTTCAAGGTTCTACATGTGACAATTAGGTGTCTCAAGGTTGTGTATGTGGTCAGAGACCGTGTTTTCATCGGAAAATGTCGAGGCTTGTGGTATTTTTATGTTAATTATGGGATTCGATGCATCAGTATCAGGAAAATAAAGGTAACGGATTTGGATTCACAGGAAGTTCTTCATAGTAGATTATTTTGGGAATGTGGTGTTTCTGGGAATATTTGAGAGAGTATTCAGCAGCTTATGGGTCTTAGATAGTGTGGTCTTGTGCTAGGGTCTCGTGTAGTGAACCTAGGTTGAAGCATTGTGGTGCTACAACAAGAGGGAATATCAAGTTGACGATGAATCAGAAAGGAAATTAGATATATGGAATAGCTTAATAGTAGACCAAATCGGTATGGTAAGGGTATGATTAATTCTTTATATGTGTTCGAGGTAATGAGCCTTACAGGTATTGTGCGGCAAAGCTTTTAAGTTCTGACAACTTGCTTAGCTTGGTTTGGATAGAAGGATTCAGCCCTGACGGTTTAGCTTGTACAAATGGAATTGGCAGAGATGTTCTTGTTGGATTTTACCGTGGTTTGGAGATGAATATATTTCCTATGGGTATGCGAAGAATGGAATGTGTAATGATTTTCTTCCAAATGTGATCAGTGGAAGTTGTTGTCTAGGTGAGTTACAGTTCAGTTCTGAAAAGAAGTTCATAAAATTCTTAGGCAACGGGTCGCCTCAGGTAATCAAGGAAATGGTACTGCTGAATGGGAGTGATTTGACGAGAGTATATGTATCGGAAGAAGGGTAATGTGATTAGACTAATGATACTATGATAGTATTGCGGTGCTTTCTGGCTAGATCGACTGTTGATATTTGAGTGTGTTTGAGGGCACATGGGAGTCTTAGAATATCTTTCGTGGAATGACTGGGTACTTGAGGTGTAATATGTATTCATATTGTGGAATTTTGGGATTAGGTACAGTGATTCATGTGCTATATGGAGTTGGAGACTGGGAGTTCTCAAGTGCAGACTATGTAGTGGTTGTGGGTCATGTGTGTTAGTACCATTAGCGACTATTGGGATTTGGAGGCCCGAGTGGATCTTTCTTTGCTTGGTATATTAGATTTTGGATATGATATTGGGGTGTAGACTGGTTGTCTCAGTGTTGGGTTATTCTAGAATATTGTGCTATGGGCTATGTCGGAAAATGCCACAGGTTACGTCGCGAGGTGCATCGGATTATGTTCTAGCAGAGTGGTTTGTATTCCGAAGACCAGCGGACGGCTGAGGAGGATTGCTTTTCTTAATTGGGCCTTCGTGATGGATGTCAGTGCAGAGGTTTCTACCATTGATTCAGTTCCGGTATTGAGGGACTTTCTCGTATGCGTTCTTGTGGCCGGGCATGTCGCCGAGCGAGGTTGTGGATTTTGGTGTTTATTTAGTTCCGGACATCGTATCGTATGGCTTAGCAGGAGTTATAGTAGTGGAAAGAGCAGCTTCATGCTTCTTGGTATTGAGTTCGTTCGCAGGCCGATGTGGCTACGTATTTGGCTTGAGTTAGCTTGGTTAGTCCCGGATTGAATTGTTGAGGGATAGGTTGATTCAGTCGTTATTGAACTTGTTAGTGATCTGGGGAGATATATGAGTTGCTTTTTTTGTGCTGTGAGGCGTTATAATTAGTTGGATATGGGCACATGTGGTGCGGTTCTATTGAGGATTCATAGAGAAAGTCGAGCGGGAAGAGTAATTGAGTGTTGCTCGGTAAATGGAGTATTGGTTATGATCTATCAGGTTGCGTGTCATATGTTATTTGTTTCACCATGGGTGTAATGAATTGCTTTGGTTTTAGACATCAAAAATTGTGCGTGGCTGTTGATTTTGAGCATAGCGACTTGAGGTGCTTCATGTGTAACAGTGTGTAGATAGGATCGCTCATTGTAGCGAGGCTACGTGGAGTTATGACCCTTCGGGGTAGATTCAGGTATTCTATTTCTATGATGTGAGACGGGGTCTCAGCCTTGTGTTGTGATGGTACTGATGAGCTTGAGGTATAACTCTTTCGTTTGAGTCATTTGTCATGATCTGAGTATGTTCAGACTGTTTCTTATTGGTGCGTGTATTACGCAAGTTGTGGCTTAGGCCTATATCTAGGTGTCACATCACCAGAGCGGCGTGTTGGATTCGAGGTGATCGTTTAAGTCATTGAAGAATACGAACATATTTGATTTCAGCTTGTTAGAAGGGTAATATCGAGGTTCGGCCTAAAAATCTGTTGTGGTATTAGTCAAAGGGAAGTGGCTTCATGAATGGTTGATCCGAGACATGGTTATGGTTTATCGCATGTTTCATTTGTCCTTGGCAGTATACGAAAGTGTTGGAATAAGATTCTAGCTAATAAAAGGTTTTCTATCGGTATTTGGTTGTTGTGGGTAACTATTGTGAATAGAAGTTATCATTTCGAGTGCTTGGATTATGTGGTATATCATGTGATTTCATGGAGGTTGCAGGTATAGGTTATTACAGTTGGTTCGGACTTATTCTGAGTATAGGTGTGAGGTTCTGGTCTTATGTATAATTTCGGAAAGTGCAATGTGGTTCTACGGTTGATGGTCTAGATGGGTTGTGAGATTTCAGCTATGTTGTATTATCGGACTTATATGAGATAGGGTGATGCGGGATCACCCCCCAGGGTATATGCTTGGTAAGATCATTCAGCTATTGGTTGGCTTCTAGAACAACCCTGGATACGCTCGAGGATGAGTGTTTGTTTAAGTTGGGGAGGATGTGACGACTCGACCCGCCGTCTCATGTGTTACTACTCCGTTTTTCCCGTTTATTGCTTCTTCACGTTTCGTTATCGGTATGTGGTGTGTGAGAGTTGATTTGGATTGGTTTTGATAAGAAAGGAGACACTTAGTCTCTTTAAGGAAGGCTTAAGTTGGAAAAGTCAACCGGACGTTAACTTATGAGTTATAGGGATCGGATGTGATTTCCGGTGATTCAGTTAGCTTCGGGAGATGATTTGCGACTTAGGAGTGTGATCGGAATTGATTTTGGAGGTCCGGTATAGAATTAGGCTTGAATTGGAGAAGTTAGTATTTTGGCGAATTCCGGTTGATGGGTGAGATTTTGATCCGAGGGCCGGAATGGAATTCCGAGAGTTGAAATAGTTCCGTTAGGTGATTTTGGATGTGTGTGCAAAATTTCAGGTTTTTCGGAGGTGTTTTGGTTGGGTTTTTGATCGAATGCGTATTTCGGAAGTTTTGAAGAAACTTAGGCTTGAATCCGATGAGAATTGATGATTTTAGTGTTGTTTGATATGTTTTGATGATTGAAACAAGTTTATATGATGTTTTGGGATATGTTGGTGCTTTTGGTTGAGGTCCCTGGGGCCTCGGGGTGATTTCGGATAGCTAAACGGGAAGTTTTGAACTTAGAATTGCTGCAGAAAATGCACAGCAGTTGCAGACCAAAAATGGTCTTCGCGTTCGCAGGGATTGGTTCGCGTTCGCGAAGGGGTGAGTTTCCAGTGCATCGCTTTCGCGTGGGTGGCTTCGCGTAGAAGGGGGCCTGGGGTCCTGCCAAGTTTATTCATCGCGTTCGCGACAATGGGGTCCGCATTCGCGTAAGAGGAGCGGCCTGTGCATCGCGTTCGTGGTCAATGTGATGTGTTCGCGTAGTTGGAGATCTTGAAGCATCGCGTTCGCGGACTGGGAGCCGCGTTCGCGTAGAGTAATTTCCTGGTCAATGATTTTTGTTCATCGCGAACGCGGGGGTGTTGACCGCGTTCGCGTAGGGTAAAAACTGGGCGTACAGAAGGATTTTTATATCATTTCATCCGCGAAGCTTGGTCCATTTTTCCTCCATTGTTGAGCACCTTAAGAGCTTTTGGGTAGAAATTGAAGAGGGTTTCGACGGGAATCGATTGGTGGTGAGTCCTATGGCCTAGAAAAATCATTTTATTTAAGAATCAACCTGTAAATTCATGGAAATTTGGGTAAAATTGGAAGAACTAGGGCTTGAGTTTTGATATTTCAAATTGGGATTTGATAGGTCATTTGAGCTCGGATTTGGGAGTTCTTGGTATGTATGGACTCATGGCGAGATGAGGAATCCGGTAATGTAAGTTTTGTAATTTTTCGAGAAGTCGGCCCGGGGCTCGGGTTTTGCTAGTTTCGAGATTTTTGCTATTTTTTGATTATTTTCGATTGGGTATTATTCCCTTAGCATATTGTGATGTATTCGCTCCGATTTTGGTTAGATACGGCGCGCGTGGAGACCGGTTTGAGGGGCAAAGGCATCGTGGGCTAGAGATTTCACCGGTTCGAGGTGAGTAGTACTTGTAAATGATATCCTGAGGGTTTGAAACCCCGGATTCGCACATCATAGTACTGTATTAAGGTGACTTGCACGCCGAAAATGAGCGTGGGGTAGAGCACCATTGGTGATTGTGACTTGATCTATCCCGGCTATTAATTTTTACCATATGTTTGACTGAAACTACTTGTCATCATCATAATTTGGGCTGATTGCCATGTTTGGGCTTCGTGCCAACTATGTGAATCCTTCAGGAATTGATATCATTATTTTCGCATTACTTTGCATATTATTTGATCTCGGTCCAGGGTTTTAATACTGTTTTGCAAACTCAGCTATTTTTCTAAGATTTGAAAACATAAACAACATTTTATTGACGTTTTGGCTGAGAACTATGATTTTAATAGTGTCCAAGTGGCTTATGTGCATTTCTGGACTGAGCATGGATCGGGCTGCGTGCCGTAGCAGTGTTATGGTGATTTATGGATATATGGATGGCTCGAGCTGCACGCCGCAGCGGTGTTACATTGATATTGCGCTTGGGCTGTAGGAGCCCCTCCGGAGTCTGAACCCCCACAATGAGCGCGGGTACCCAAATGGATCGGGCTGCGTGCCGCAGCGTTCATATGCATTGCATTGCACTCATGCATTGGTTCCTGTTTGTATTACGTGTCATGACATTCAGCACTCTCATTTCATTGGCATCCATGCTACTTCTTGCACTGTTTACTAGATACCCTGGTGTTATTTGTTAATGGAGTGCTGTGCCCGAGGGGCTGACTTATGTGCTGACTTTCACTATCTGTTTCGCATTCATCTGCTTAACTGTTGAAAAAGATACTTTCAAAAGAGGTTTTAACTGAGCCCAGGTATTTTCTAAAGGATTTCACAGTTTTATAGTTTTCTCAAAGGGCTGCACTGTTCTGTATAGCATGATGGAGTGCCTTACGTGATTTCTTGCTGCTCAGTTATTATTTACTCTCATTACTCACTGAGTTGGAGTACTCACTTTACTCCCTACACCTCGCGTGCAGTTGCAGGAAGTTGTTACCCGGTAGCGGGTTGAGCCGATTGAGGATTTTTGCTATCGTAGCTGAGGAAGGTGACCACCGGCGTTCGCGGCACCGGACTTCGTCTTCTGATTCTAAATCTTATTTTGTATATTATTGGCCATGTAGTTGTGTTCAGATTTCCTAGATGCTCGTGACTTGTGACACCCTAGTTGGGCTGTGTTGGGTTGTAGATATCGATTATTATTGTCATTAAGTTGTATTTATCTATTCATTTATGTTTAATAATTTTGAAAGAGGCGTCGTTGTTCTGTTGGCTGGCCTTGTCTTCACGAGAGGCGCCATCACGATCGGGTTTGAAAATTGGGTCGTGACATTTAATTAAGTAGTTTATATTTCCTGAAACAAGTTCTTTAAAACTACCTCAATCTATTATTAGACAGCATGCCTATAGGTATTAAAGAAGTTCGTTTCAAAACCTGTTTTGTTTCACTAAAACTAAAATCATCAATACTCCGAGGGTACGCAAGCCTGTAGGGCGTTTTCAAAATCTGCAATTCTGAAACTGTTTCTATCGCTTAATGTCTTTTTTGATCCTAACATTTTTTTTAAAAAAAACAGTATAGGCAACTGCTATGGTCACTACTTCTGAGTTTATAAAAAATAAAATTGCTTGTCTTCAACATACTCATCTGGACATCCTGCCTTAGGATACTGTTTAATAGAAAGCCCTTAACTGTGTTTGAGTCATGCTGTTTATGTGTCTTGTTTGAGGAGGAAATTTTGAGCCTCTAATTTCTCCCTTTATCTTATGTGCTAAAATTCCTAATTATTTTTCCTGTCGCCTTAGAATTTTTACCTTTAAAAACCATAGGGGTTTGTCTAGAATCACCTATAGGTAGAGGTCCAAAATTCCTCCAAGACCATTAAGAAGGGACGGGTAGCAGCACGCAATAGAGATCGCTGATCAAATACTTGCTTTTTATGATCACTAAGGGGATTAGAAGGGTAGATATGGATATGATGACTACACGCTAATGTCACGTGTAGCCACTCATCGATGAGTATTTACCGAACATTGTGTGGGGTGATCTTATAGGCCAACCAACCTAGGACCCCTCTTTTACCAGAATTCTCTTTTCTATTTTTTCATCTTTGTGTTACAATTTGTTTAAAATCTTTATCGTATTACTTGAGTTATCCAACGTGATTTATTTGCAACTTATTTGATTCAACTGTTTATTTGTAATGGACTAATTTGTGAATATAAGTTCGGTCGGGACCCACTATTGTGGAACAAGGGGGGTGCCTAACACCTTCCCCTCGAGGTTATTTCGAGCCCTTACCCTAAATCTCTGGTAATGCAAACCAATCCAAGAGTTAATCACTCTAGGTGCCCTAATGCACCATAACTCGTTAGGTGGCGACTCTTCAAAATACTCAATTCCCAAAGGTGAAATGAGTTATCACACCCCATGGAATGTCGAAACCCGAACCTTTCTCTCCGCGAGGAGGAAAAAAAGGGGGGGGGGGGCGTGACAATAGTAAAATAGTAATAGAAAAGTTATTAAATATTTGTTTTAATAACAGGATATTAATATTAAAATAAATATTAATATTAAATCCAATCAGTTTTCCGTTTTTCAGTTGTGTAACTGAAAATTAAACTACCCTCTTTAATTTTTCCTCTTTATTATTGAGTAAATAGTCATTTATGTTATGGCATTTATGCCATGGCCTTTTTGCATAAACAACCATTCTGAAGAGTTGCACCTCTTCAGATTTCAGCCGAACTTTGGCTATAAATACAAGTCTATTCTGCTCAGAATTTTCATACAATTTTTGAGTTTCTCCTCCTTCTTCTGCATACTTTTAACATCAAACAAAGCAACAGTTAGTGTGATTTGCTACCGAATTTTGTGTTCGCTAAAAACTGAGGTTTGAAGTACCACTACACCAGTGTGTAATTCGTTCTATCATGGGAGGAAATAATCTGTAACCTTGGGTATTAGGAGGGGATTAAATTCCTTAAGCAAAAACTGTGAATTTAGTGGGCTCGGATTAATTTCTGTTTCATTGATATTTCAATTTATGTTATTTTATATTTTCCAAAATTATTTTACAAATACAGTTTACTAACAAGCTTAAGGAATTTAATTTGTATTATGTGTTTGTGTTATATTCACTGGTTTGGGGTTTTAAACCTTTGTGGTTTTTTACTCCATTGGATATTAAAATCTACGTAATTTTAATGTTTATGTCATTCTTTTATAGAAATGACTAATGATAACGGGAACCAGGTTGTTCCACTAGTGACTGCCAATGCATCAACAAGCTGAACACCGGTATTGGCACCAGCGGAGAAACCCGAAAAAAAAATTCGATTAGATTTCAAGCAGTGGCAGCAGAAGATGTTCTTCTACTTGACTACTTTAAGTCTGTAGAAGTACATCAAGCAAGGTGATCCTGTTCTGCCTGATGAAACTCCAGAGAATGAACGCTTTCTTGTGATTGAGGTGTGGAAGAATTTTGATTTTCTATGCAAGAATTATGTTCTTTGCGGACATGAGGACAATTTGTATAATGTGTACAGTGGTGTGAGGACGTCAAAAGAATTGTGGACTGCACTTGAAAAGAATTACAAAACTGAAGATGTTGGGTTGATGAAATTCGTCGCCGCCAAGTTTTTGGACTACAAAATGGTAGATAGCAAGTCTGTTATTACCCAAGTCCAAGAATTGCAAGTATTCACGATCTCCTTGATGAAGGTAGAAATCGAATTAATACTAATGTTGAAAGTAGTAATTTTACTAACAAAATTTTCATTGAAGGTCTTGTCATCAATAAAGCATTCCAAGTATCAGCGATGATTGAGAAGTTGCCTCATTTGTGGAAGGACTTCAAAAACTACTTGAAACACAAATGCAAGGAGATGTCACTTGAAGATATAATTGTTCGATTGAGAATCGAAGAGGACAACAAAGCTGCTGAAAAAAGAGTCCATAAAAACTCAACAATAATGGGAGCAAACATTATTGAGGATGTTTCTCAAAATAAGAGAAAGAGAAAGCATGCTTCTGGACCGAAAAACAACCCAAGCAAGAAGCGGTTCAATGGAAATTGCTACAACTGTAGGAAAGATGGGCACAAATCTACAAAGTGCCGTGCTCCGAAGAAAGACAAGAAGAAGGATCAAGCAAGCATGGTTGAAAAACATGAAGATTATGATGACTTGTGTGCCATGCTTTCTGAATGCAACCTGGTGGGAAATCCTAAAGAGTGGTGATTGATTCTGGAGCCACTCGCCATGTTTGTGCTGTTAGGGAAGCTTTTGCAACATATGCTCATGTTAGACCCGAAGAGATTCTTTCTATGGGAAATGCTACAACCGCCAAGATTGAAGGATGTGGAAAATCTTTCTAAAGATGACTTCTGGCAAGGTGGTGGCTTTGAACAATGTCCTTTATGTTCCCGAGATTAGGAAGAATTTAGTTTCTTCTTGACTTCTTGTTAAGAATGGTTTTAAGTATGTTTTTGTTTCCGATAAGGTTGTAATAAATAAGAACAAAATGTTTATAGGAAAATGTTACATCACTGAGGGCTTTCTAAGCTGAATGTAATGGTTGGTGAAAAATAATAATAAAATTTCAGGTTCGTCTTACTTACTTGAGTCAAATGAATTATTGCATATACGTTTGGGTCATGTTAATTATAAAACCTTGCGAAAAATGATTAATTTGGAAATATTGCCTAAATTTGAATACGACAAATAAAAATATCAAATATGTGTGGAATCTAAGTATGTTAAACATCCTTATAAGTCAGTTGAAAAGAATTCAAATCCTTTACACTTAATTCATATAGATATTTGCAACATGAAGTCAATACCATCTCGCAGTGAAAAGTAGTATTTCATAACTTTTATTGACGATAGTACTCGATATTGCTATGTTTACTTACTTAGTAGTAAAAATGAAGCGATAGACACATTCAAGCAATAAAAATGAAGTTGAAACACAACTTAATAAGAAAATCAAAATAATAAAAAGTGATAGGGGTGGTGAATATGAATCTTCTTTTGAACAAATATTTTTAGAATATGGAATTATTCATCAAACAACGACCCCTTACACACCCCAATCCAATGGGATTGCAAAAAGAAAGAATCATTCATTAAAGGAGATGATGAACACATTATTGATAAGTTCTGGTTTGCCACAGGACTTGTGGGGGGAAGCCGTTCTTACAGCTAACCGAATACTAAATCGAGTACCCCATAGCAAAACACAATTCATTCCTTATGAAAAATGAAAAAAAAAGGAATCCCAACTTGAATTATTTTAAAGTGTGGGGGTGTTTGGCAAAAGTGCAAGTTCCTAAACCCAAAAGGGTAAAAATATGACCAAAAACTGTTGATTGTGTTTTCATAATATATGCTACCAATAGTAAAGCACATCGAATTCTAGTTCATAAATCAGAAAATCCCGACATTCATAATAATATGGTTATAGAATCAAATAATGTTGAGTTCTTTGAAAATATATATCTATATAAAAAGGAATGTGAGACGATTGGTGAAAGATATAAATGGCATCGGGAATGTCACGACCCAAACTCTGCACTAGTCGTGATGTTTCCTCTCGCGAAGACGAGGCCAGACAACTAACCCAACTCGTCTTTTCAAAAATAGTTAACATAAATAAACAGCCTAAATATGACTTAATAGTATTAATTAACGGAAAGTCAACCCAACACAACCTTAATCGGGGTGTCATAAGTCACGAGCATCTATCGAAACGTAAATCCACTACAAGGTCAAAAAGCGGAATAATGAACAAAAGAGAGAAACATGGAGCTGCGAACGCTGACAGTCACCTCCTTAACTCATATAACTCTGCCTCTGATCGGCCTAAACCCGCTACCAGGTGAATAGACACTTGCATCTGCACACGAGTTGTAAGGAGTAAAGTGAGTACTACAACTCAGTGAGTAATAAAGGTAAATAACAACTGAGCAGTAAGAAATCACGTAAAGCAATTATCATGCTGTATAGAAGCAAGGTACAATCCTTCGAGAAAACAATGAAGCTGTGAAATTTTTGGAAATCTCTTGGCTCAGTTTAAATCTCTTTTGAAAATGATCTTTCCAACAATTATGAAATGATTTTAAAATAGTGAGTGCCGATAAGCACAGAAAATCCGCCCCTCAGGCATAAATACCATAGTATAACAGGTAAAAAGGCAAGTAAATATGCAAGATGAGCACATAAAAGTTCGCCCCTCGGGAAATATCTCAAAACAGTACCAGCCCCTCAGGCTCACTCTCAGAACACTCTCAACCCCTCGGGCTCTCTCTCTCAGATCACTCTCAGAATAGTATCATATAGTGACCGCTGCGGCGTGCAGCCCGGTCCACATCTCGCTGCGGCGTGTAGCTCGATCCATATGTCATCGACGACGCTCACTAAGGGTGTGCAGACTCCAGGAGGAGCCCTTTACGGCCCAAGCGTAATATCAAGCCACCTCGTGGCATATAAAATAAGGCCTGAAAGCCTTCTCACATCACTCATAAGGCCTGAAAGCCTCCTCACATTACTCACAATGCCTGAAAGCCTCCTCACATTACTCACAAGGTCTGAAAGCCTCCTCACGTCACTCAAGCCACCTCGTGGAATATAAAGTATCTCAGTCCCTCGGCCTCATATCACTCAGCATATCCTCACATATGGCTCTCGGCCTCACTCAATTCGAAAATCATCACAAGCCCCTCGGGCATTTGTAAAACAGTGGTTCTCAGCCCAAAATATCATTTAAGTTCAAATCTGAGTAAAATTTGGTTGAGTTTGTAAAACAGTAGATATCAACAGGACAGATTTCAAATAATACATCAAACAGTGAGTAAACAGTGATAAAATCCCCGAAGGGTTCAAATAATTGGCACGAAGCCCAAATATGGCAATCAGCCCAAATCATGATAAGATCAAATAAGTTTCAGTCAAATATGCGGTAAAATCATCAATTGGGACAGACCAAGTCACAATCCCCAACGGTGCTCTACCCCACGCTCGCTATCCGGCGTGTAAGTCACCTTAATATGGCACTACGGTGTGCAATCCGGGGTTTCAAACCCTCAGGATATCATTTACAATCATTACTCACCTCGAACCGGCAAAATCTCTAGCTCGCGATGCCTTTGCTCCTCACATTGGCCTCCACGCGCGTTGAATCTAACCAAAATTAGAGCGAATACATCACAATATGCTAAGGGAATAAAGACCAAGCGAAAACAATCAATAACGGGCACAAATCCCGAAATTACCAAAACTTGAGCCCTAGGACCATTTCTTGAAACTCAGAAATTCTTACACCAACTGGTTCCTTATCTCGCCACGAGTCTTTACATATAAAGAACACCAAAATCGGAGTCCAAATGACCCCTCAAATCCCAATTTGAAATATTAAAACTCAAGCCCTAGTTCTTCCCCTTTTTGCTAAGTTTCCATGGATTTCAAGGTCAATTTCATAATAAAATCATGTTTTTAGTTCATAAGACTTACCTCCAATCGATCCCAGTCGAAACCCTCTTCAATTCCCGTCCAAAAGCTCTCAAGGATGCTCAAAAATGGTGAAAAATAAAGCTTATCTCGTGGATGAAATATTATTAAAACCCTTCTGCCCAGACCTGAAATCCTTCATCGCGTTCGCGACTACTGCCTCGCGAACGCGAAGCACAACATTTAATTTTCCAAAATTAACCACGCGAACGCGATTCTCAGCCTTCCCCTCATACTCGAACCCGACCTCATTCATGTGAATGCGAAGGCCAATCATCACTGGCCCTCTATTCCTTATACGCGAACGCGACTGGGCTGGTACGAACGCGAAGCACAACCCTCCGACCTCCCGCGAACGCGGACCCTCAAACGCGAATGCGTAGAGCAAATCACCTGCCTCCCAATTCCTTCTTCGTGATCGTGTGACTCTTTACGCGAATGCGAAGAGTAAATTCTCTACAACACCTGAAATGAGAAATTTGCAGCTTTTTAACTTAGGAAATGGTCCGGTTGACCACTCGAAACTCACCCGAGGCCCCCGGGACCTCAGCCAAAAGCACCAACACAACCTATAACCTCATTTGAACTTGTTCCAATCATTAAAATACCTCAAAAAATACCAAAACCATCAAATTACATCGGATTCAAGCCTAAGTTCTTCTAAAATTTCCGAAACACACATTCGATCAAAAACCCAACCAAAATACATCCGAATAACCTGAAATTTTGCACACATATCCCAACTCACCTAACGAAACTACTTCAACTCTCGGAATGGAATTCTGACACTCGGATCAAAATCTCACCTATCAACCAGAATTCGCAAAAAATACTAACTTCGCCAATTCAAGCCTAATTCTACACTAGACCTCCAAAATTACTTCTGATCACGCTCTTAAGTCACAAATCATCTAACGAAGCTAATCACATTATAAAAACTCTGATCTCAGCTCATATATAAATAAGTCAACTCTTGGTCAAACCTTTCAAATTCAAGGCTTTCTACTGAAATTGTTCTTTCAAATTCATCCTAATTTTTCTTGAAACTAAAACCAACAATCTACATTAGTCATAATGCATAACACGGCGCAAGTCATGCCTGAGAACTGGCAATTAAAGTGAAAAAGCTCAAAATAACCGGTTGGATCGTTGCTGGGAAGAAATAAAAAAAGTACATTTAATCAGGGTGATCCAAGATGTAGTAAACGTCAAAGAACGTCTACTTCATTTGGACCAGATTTTGTGACTTTATTATTGGGGAATGATCCCCGAACATTTAAAGAAGCTATGTCATATTCTGAATCATTGTTTTGGAAAGAGGCAGTCAAAAGTGAAATAGAATCTATATTGAACAACCATACATGGGAATTGGTTGATCTTCCTCCTAGAAATAAATCATTGGGTTCTAAATGGATTTTTAAGAGAAAAATGAAAGATGATGGCATTATTGATAAATTTAAGGCAAGACTTGTAGTCAAATGGTATAGACAACGAGACGGTCTTGACTATTGTGATACATACTCTCCAGTTACAAGAATTACATCCATATGTATGTTAGTAGAATTAGCTGCAGTGTATGGTCTTGAAATTCATCAAATGGATGTTAAGGCGGCCTTCTTGAATAGAGATTTGGAGGAAGAAATCTACATGGAACAACCTGAAGGGTTTGTGGTTTCAGGTAAAGAAAAGAAGGTATGTAGACTTGTTAAGTCTTTTTACGGATTAAAACAAGCACCCAAACAATGACATGCGAAATTTGACAAAACAATGTTGTCAAATGGTTTTAAGATAAATGAATGTGATAAATGTGTGTACATTAAAAATGTTCCAAATCACATAGTCATGGTTTGTTTATGTGTGGACTATATTTTGATAATGAGTAATGACACTGCCAACATAAATGCTACTAAGCGTATGCTAACTAACAAGTTTGATATAAAGGACTTGGGAGTTACTGATTTAATTCTGGGGATTAAGATCCATAAGACTCCTCAAGGTATGACATTGTCACAATCTCATTATATTAAGACAGTACTTGAAAAATTCAAGCACTTAGGGTTTAAAGTTGCAAAGACTCCAATTGACGTGAATCTTGCATTAGCAAAGAACAAAGGTTAAAACATATCACAATTAGATTATGCTCGTGTGTTGGGATGCTTAATGTACATCATAAATTATACACAGCCATATATAGCTTATGCTATAAGTAAATTGAGTCGATACACGATCAATCTAGGTCAATCTCATTGGATGGCAATGAAATGAGTTTTGAAATATTAAGAACATACCTAGGGCTTTGCTTTACACTACAGTAAATATCCTACGTGATTAAGGGATACCGTAATGCAGATTGGATCATCGGTTCAACTGATTCAAAATTCACAAGTGGATATGTATTCACTATTGGTGAAGGAGCGATATCTTGAAAGTCGTCTAAACAAACTTGTATTGCCCGCTCTACAATGGAGGCTAAGTTTATAGCCTTAGATAAAGCCGATGAAGAAGCTGAATGTCTCCAGAATTTCTTGGAAGACATTCCATTTTGGCCCAAACCGCTGGCACCAATATGCATACATTATGATAGTTGAGCGGCAATTGGAAGGGCTGGGTGCGTTATGTATAACGGTACTTCTTATCATATACGACGAAGACATAAAACCGTTTGGTAATTACTCTGTAAAGGAATTATCACGATTGACTATGTAAAGTCAAGTGATAATGTGTAGGATCCACTTACAAAAGGCCTAACTAGGAGGTAGTTGAGAAATCATCAAGGGAAATGAGACTATGGCTGAGAACAAGTCATAGTGGCGGTAACTCTACCTAGAAAACTAGAGATCCCAAGATCTCGGTTCAAGGAGATCAAACAAAGTCATTAATGACGGTTCGACATTGTCAACTAAACTTTTGGTCCATTCCCGTGATGAGACAATGTTCAGTACCAAGGATAAAACATTAAGGTTTTTTAATGATTTCTAAATTTGATACGGGGTATATCAAATAGTGTATCTACGGGATTACACGTTTAGGAATCACCTATGTAAGTGTGAAGTGTTATATGCTTTAAGGAGAATTTTGCAAGGCTAGTTCTGTATGCACTTATGAAGCCAGTCGTTGTTCGTGGCTGAAACGAACACAATAATGAGAACCAAAGACGGTCAAAGGTTGGTTGTGTGACTTATGGTTGTCTAGGTATACACCAAAGTTCGAAGGTTCAAAGATATCAAATCTACCAATTGACCAAGTATATCCGACATAAGTTCACTATGGAAAGTTCAAAGTGAAACCTACTTATTCAGATGCAATTAATCCTTGCTTGCGAACCACACAGTTGTTTATGCACGTTTCTATGATATATCCATTCCCCCATTTATGTGGGAAATTATTGGGGTTTTAAGTATATTAAATGCTTAAAAGAGGGTGAATGAGAAATTGAGGGAATGAAAATTTTAAGATTCCCCCCTCCCCCAATGAAGAAAAGTTGTCCCATATTGGAAGAGGAAGAGGTTTTTAATGGGTATATAAGCAATTTCTCTTCTTCTAGCTCTTAAAGAATTGAGAAGAAGGCAAGCCTCATGCCTTCGAATTTGGATTTGAATTTGGATTTGGTCAAATGATCGATTGATTTATTAATTTTTTGGGCCAAATTTATTTGTTAAGAAATGTTATTAAATTTGGAAGAATTTCATAAGTTTGGGTTGAAGTATATTTTAGTGTTATTGATATTTGCTTGGGATTCTGAGTCTGAGAATAGCTCTGTATGGTGATTCTGGTGTAGGGAGTGCGATTGGAAGTGAATTTGAAGGTCCGGGGGTCATTTTGGAGTCATTTGACTAAAGATAGAAATTTGAAGGTTTTTAAGGAGTTTGACCGAAATTGGACTTTTTGATATAGGGGTCAGAATCCAATTCTGAAAGTTGGAGTAGGTCCGTAAAGTCGAATGCGACTTGTATGCAAAATTTGAGGTCAATCGGACGTGATCTAATAGGTTTCAACATTGAATGTAGAAGTTTGAAATTCTAAAGTTCATTAAGCTTGAATTGGAGTGTGCTTCATGTTTTATTGTTTTTCAATGTAATTTGAGGCATAGTCTAAGTTCGTATTATGTTATGGGATTTATTATTATACTTGGTTGGGATCCCATGGGGCTCGGATGAGTTTTGGAGGAGTTTTTGGAAGAGTATGGCGATTTGAGCATAAGCATGTAATGATCCAAAGGTCCATTTTTAGTTCTAGAGATTGAAACTCAATTTCGAGACTTCTAGGATTTTGATAATGAATTATAGGAGTGATATGGAAAGTTTGGTCTAATTTCATCAAGGCTCGATTGAGTTTTAGTGCAAAACATGAGTTAGTTATTTAACGAGAGAAATTGGTATCACATTGAATAAATGAGCTCTGAATTGTGTTTCAATTAAAGAAATAAGTTTGTATTATTATTTTTGACTCATAGGAACAAGAATCGTCGAATTCCGAGTTCGTATGATGGAATTAGAGCATTTTTATTGAAATTAAAAGCTGCTGAAATTTCTGGGCAGCTGCTATGTTTTTTGTAGGTGCATGAACAATATCACACCCATGTGAACAGTAACCGTAAGTGCGTGAACACTAACCGCAGGTGCGTGAACAGTACCCACAGGTGCGAAAATGCTCGACAATGTATAAATCGAGCAGTCCGAGATTTTTACTCATTTTTGGAGCTATGGAGCTCGGATTAAAGCGATGTTTGAGGCAATTTTTACCATACGGATTGAGGTAAGTGTTCTATATCCAAAAGTGATTATATTTAATGATTCAATGGTTATTTATCAAGTATCAGTGAATCAAATGGAAGAAATTAGAAAAAAATTGTAAACTTTTCAAAAATGAAAATTCTAGATTTGGAGGTCGATTCGTTATCAGAATTTGATAAAATTGGTATGGTTGAACTCGTAACGGAATTGATTGTCAGATTTTATAAATCTTTTGGAATCTGGGCATGTGGGCCCGAGGACGATTTTGTCAACTGTTCGATCGGATTTAGAAATTTATCTAAATTGAATTGTTGTGAGCATTAGAGCCTATATTTATGGATTTTCTCATTTCTTGGCTAGTTTTGGAGCGTTGCACATCGATTTGAGTCATCGAAAGGGCTTGGAAGCCGGTTATGGAACCTTGGAGCGAGGTGAGTCTCCTTTCTAACCTTGTAAGAGGGAATTGCCCCGTAGGTGAATTAATTGGATTTGTGCTCCTATTTGTGGGGGCTACGTACGCACGAGGTGACGAGAGTCCGTGCGTAGCTACTATTATGTTTAAGCCCGGGTAGTCTAGGACCCAAAAGCATGCTATACTTGGAATATTTGTAATTTTATTGATAGTTTGAATTGCTTAAATCACATCGAATTAGTAAATGAATTTCTAATGAGATTAAACTTCATTTTCTTGAATTGTTAAAAGAGAATTGGCTTTTCCTTGAATAATTGTTCCCTGATGAATTTTCGATTGACTGATTGTTGTGTTTATTTATGTTTGACTGCATCGCATGTATGATTCACGAGTGGGGTAATAGATGCATCTATGGTTCGCGCCATTCGATCCTCTGGCAGTGCACATTTTAAATATTGTTGGATCGGGTCGTACGTCCTCGGCATGATTTGCGTATGCTTGTATTGCTTGCCTTGTAATTTATAGATGTTGGTATTTGTTCTCCCTGACTTGAGATACATGTATAATGATGAAAAATAAATTTGAAAATCTCCTATTAATGAAAGAATTGCTTACTTGGTAGTTGGTTCATGCTATTGAGTTACACTCATCTTTATGAAAATTCACGATTTACTATATTATTGGTACGTTATTATCGAACCACTAGTAAGTGTCGAAGTCGATCCCTCGTCTCTACTTCTTCGAGATTAGACGGGATACTTACCGGGTACACATTGTTTTCGTACTCATACTACACTTGCTGTGCATTTTTTTTGCACAATCTCATGTGTGGCTAGTGGCTTGGCGGCATAGCGGCATAGTTGATACGTAGACTTAGGTGAGCTACATTTATGGAGACGACCCGTAACCAGCAGAGTCTCCTTCAGAGTATGGCACTGTATTTTCATTTTTGTCCACTTTGTATTCCGGACAATTACAGTATTTTATTTCATTCCTTAGCAAATGATTATGCACTGGTGACACCGGGTTTTGGGATGATTATGGGATATCTTGTATTAAGTTCTTAACATTTATATTTAATTTAAAATGATTACCTTTTGCTAGTAAAATTGAAGGAAAATCGTAGATTTTAAAAATTATTAAAATGAGAATTTAATTGAATATTTTGGTTGGCTTGCCTGACAAAGGTGTCCGGCGCCATCACGACCCTTAGTGGATTTTGGGTTGTGACAACTACATTACAAATACGAGTACTACATTAGGGCACAAGATACCACTACAGGGAACAAAAGTCACATATTCATATATGTACAACAATAACATCTAAATAAGATTAACTATTTCTAAAATAATAATTTATCTATTTTATTAGTCTTTTACCAAATAAATAGTCTAAGTCGGATAAAAATAACAAATTAATATAATGACAACACAATCAAGAAAAAATATAGACCACAATAAAAAGTAACTAATTAATATTTTTTAACAACTAATAATAATTTTTCCATTTTACTAATCTTTTTAACACACTAATAATATAATCCAAAAATAATAATAAATTAATTAAATAAAAAACAATCACGAAATAACATAGAGCGCAGTAAAAAATAACTAAGACATTTTTCTACATGAGTTTTAACAAAAACTAAGTCGGAATACCTCGATTTTAATTTTTTAGAAACTTGAAGATTTGGTGATTTGGTGCCGAAACGAGCAATCCACTAAGCAATAACGCCTTAGTTAGGATGTGGGACCGAGAATCTACACTTTTCATGGGACGGATGAGCTCCAACCGAGTTTTTTTGGTTAAAAATAGGGGGGAGGATCGCTGATTAGATTTTTTAATGGAGGGG
>MU738261.1:0-67564 GCA_026770625.1 Nicotiana glauca
TGTCCCTTGGAGTGGTGTCCTCATCAGAAGGAATTTGAACAGGCTCGGAGATAGAGGCCCGAGCAGGAGTATCTGTAGCTTCATCTTCAAAAATAGCGCGTCTCCTAGCTCTAGGTCTAGCTATCAGAGAGGTATCCTCATCTTCATCATTCGCAGAATCTTTTTCTACAACTTTTCTCTTTGATAGCGAGGCTCGAGTTCTGTCCAAAGCAATAGAAGAGCTAGAAGAAGCTCGAAAGGCCATATCTATCTCAGCTGATATTCCTCTAATGCCAAATCCTGACAAAAAGAAGGATACACAGTCAAAATCAAGAAAAGGGCTTAATATATAAAAAAATATACACCATGAGTTTTCACTCTCCAACCATGTAAATGGGAAATTGATTTCCATGTTCTCGCCTCCATAGGCGCAACTTTCAAAATTTGAATCTACCCAACCATCGAAATTAGGAACGGGTTCCACATTTCCCATGGTTGCTACGGAAAACCAAAAAGAGACGAAATTAGAAAAGAAGTTGAAATTCTTAAAAATAGACCCGGTAAGTGAAAGAAAACTTACGTGCAAAGTTCCACTTCTTAGGGAAGGGGGTATTTGTTTCACCCAACAAATCAACCGTACGTAGAGAAACGTAACGAGTATACCACCCACGATCGTTGTCATCCTCGGGGCTTACCCAAACCTTCTTACTTCTTGCAGTCAAGGTAAAAACCCCATGGCGAAATAACTTGGGATGGTATAAATGAATAAGATGGGGAAAAGTAAAGTTAACATTGGCTTTGGTAGACAAATATCTCAAACAAGCCACAGCTCTCCATACTAGGGGGCCAACTTGTGCCAAGCAAATTTTGAAAAAACGGCAGAAGTCAAGTATAACTGGGTCAATAGCAGGATTAAATCCCAAAGTGAAGGGATAAGTATAAACAAAAGAAAATCCAATTCTGAAAGAAGAAATTCTCTGGTTTGGATTAGGAATCATCATACGAAGATTATTTCTCCAGTTACAATCTTTTCGAACCGTGGGAATCAAAGGCTCAGTTATTAGAGAAGGATAGGTGTCAACTTTCTCTAAATTAATCACCTGTTCTTGAAGGGATTTTCTATCATTCCCAAAAGATAAGTCATTGGGTACAATTTCTTCGACTAAGGGTTCCTGGAGAGGTTCAGAAAGTTCTTTACCTTTAGAAGAAGGAGTCTTTGATATAGAGCTTCTAATGCCAGAACCAGAAGAAGGAGTGACAGAACCAGATGAACCACCACGAGTGGACCTTAGGCTACGAAGCCTACCTCCTCTTCCTCTTCTATGTCTTACGGGGGCATTGGGGAAGTTATCAAGAATTGGGACTTTCCTAGGGTTAGGGTTTGAAGATGACATTGTTGAGAAGGGATGAATTAAAGGAGAAAGAGCAAAAGTAAGTGATAAAGTATTGCTTGAAGACTTGTGAAGAAGAAGACAAAGGAAAAGGGGTGAAATATGTATATAATAGCAACCGTGAAACTAAGGAGTGTAATAATGGTAAGCCTATAACAAAGGCAACTATCACTTCGTGAATAGAGGGGATGAAGAATCCTTGAAAATAGGTTGCAAAATTACAGAACCAATCAGAAGATGACACGTGTACAGAGCATTAAATAGAAAAGACGACTGAGGTGTCAGTACTGTCATAGCATTGATTATGGCAAAAATTCCCTTTTATGAAGATCCACTTCCCAATTATTTAAATTGATAAATAAATGAAAAGTGGGGGGACTATCTGTATTGGGAAAAAAATAAATTTATATTGAAGATGACGTGGCATAACACGTAGAGTGGTCAAATGGTCAAAACATGATGATCAGTTAAAAGGCACGAGCGACAACAGATACGGAGAGAAGGAAGTTAAATAGGCACGAGATGCTATTCAAATGATACGAGTCTCGTATCTATTTAACTCATTTAAAGCCAGGAGATCAGAAGGAATTGAAGATATGCATCTGATGACATAAAGGAGTCCAAATTCAGTATTAAATGCCAAATACGTTAGCGAATCGGTATTGAATAGGAATGATTGTGTAACGTTTCATTTAATGTCATGTAATGCTCATAATTTCCTCATTAAGAATAAGGCATTACACCTTTTTCTAGAATAATCAATTATAAAAGGAGGATGTCTCAGCATTTGTAAAGGGGCGGAATATCATTGATATTACATTGAAATACAAACTTATTTACTGCTTTATTATTATTCTCAAAAGTCTCTTATTCTTTTCGTCTCCTAATTATCAGTAATCCAATTTTTATCTTAAATTCTAGCTTTGGCCGAAATTCTATGTTTTGGTTAAACACTCAGGATATGAACCAAGGAGGTACGATTCTATTTAACTACTTTCACCTCTAGTTGCATGGGTTAAATACACAAAAGGTCATCAAACTTATAGTTTAATTGCAGGAAAATTATCAAACTAATTTTTCTGATATATAAGTAATACTCCTTCGTCACGTCACTGCTAGTATAATATACCAAAAAAGAAAAAGAAAAAGGTAGTAGAACGAGGCGATCTTTCCCCAAAAAAAGTTGTACAATAAAAAAAAGGAGCACTATTAGATGCTAAGCCTACTTAATTAAGAGATCGTAGAAAGAAAATGCTTAGCTCTTGATCCATATTTTCTTCTTGATCAACCAAATGAAAGGATTCAGAATCATGAGATCCATTAACCCTTTCAAATTTTCCTCTTAGATACATAATATCATTATCCTCTCTCTTTGTAATAACTTCTTTCCCATAATGAATAGTGCCACCTCCAACATTTTTTTACTCCAATTTTCTCAACACTTCTAAATCAGCTTTTGTAGGTTTTCTTTCAACTGCAAACCCTACTCGCTTTCCATTACAATACATAGTCCATATTGGCATAGACAAAAGAGAAGACGACGAAGAAGAAAAAGAGTACTCGTATACCATATTCGTACTACTCTCTAACGCAATCCTCACTATTCCCCTTCGCATTTCTCTAGCGAGTGTGGTTATAGAAACTGCAAGTTCAAGAAGGAGAATAGGGTTTGTTTGCATACAAAAACTAACTTTTCCTTTACGAGAGCCGAATATTGTGCCCGTTATTGTTCTTGTTCTTGCTGCGTGGTGCTTGAAATAGGGTATGGATTTTTTCTCGTAATTTTCTTCTTCAATAAAGATACAATTGCAACGAGGAATCAGAAGTTCTGTGAGCGAACGAAGATACCGCCATGAACGCACTTGTTTTTGGCAGTCCACAGAGGTGATTGGGGAGCTGATCATGTTGTTGAAGATATAAAATAATAAGAGGCTCGTGGAGTTCGTTTAATTCGGCAGATGGTTGAAAGTTTATATAAAGAAATTTGAGATGATTAATTAACGGAAATTAAGTGAATTAAGCTAAGATCAGTTTATGTTCTATAAGTGAATTAAGCTAAGATCAGTTTATGTTCTACGTGTTGGGCTAAAACGTCGAAAATATACTCTTAACATAATGTGATATCAATTATCGGACTGTATAGCCACTCTCAAAATAATAGCAGAAAAATATATATTTTTTTGTCTATATATATATTCTGTACGTTATATATAAAAAATAAATAAATTTAATACACTTTTTCGGCTACATGTAAATAATTTCTGGTACGGGCTAAAAGTGAAAAAACCCCGATATTATCTGCATTGGGCCTAGCCCACATGGTTTTTCCCAAAAGGTCTTACATCGTCATTAAGAGTATTCAACTTCTTATAAGTAAGTTATTTTTCCTTTCTACTTTTTATATTGGACTTTTTTCACACACACCCAATAATCTCAATCACCCCCTTGGACGAAGTTCCACAAAATATATTACTATTCATGGGCTAATTTTGAGCTTAATTATGAGAAACCCACATTATTCGAGAATTTATGATCACTGAAACCAAAAAGAGAGGTTGTGTATACATCTTTGAAGCTACAGGTAAAGGTAATAAACCCACCATTAGACATGCAAAGACACTAAGTCGGCCCTATGCCATCACTCCGCCGTTCTCCATAGGCACTAAGTTGGCCATATGTCATCACTCCGCCGTTCTGTATACTCGTCTCATCAAACCATTTGCTTCTAATATCTGTTATTGAGCTAAAATGGTTCAAAGATACTCTTAATATGGTCTGATAGTATTTGCTTTGGGCCAAAGCCAACACGATATTCTCCAAAATATATCACATCATTAAGAGTATCTAACTCCTTATAAATACCTTTTTTTCTACTTTCATCTGAGACTTTATTCAGAGACACCCGATACTATGTACAAATAATATTTATATTTACACAACCATATTTACTTAAAATATAATTGCATTTTAACTCTAATTAATAGCATTGGTTAGTTATTTCTAATAAATGGTTAGTAATATATTACAACACATTAACAATGGTAATATAAAAGGATCATTATATTAGGAACGTATATAACTTAAATCCTAACAAGAAGACACCGAAAGTACAAGGAGGGGGGTTGAATTGTATATTTTTAAACTTAATCTCTTATTAGTTGACTAGTTTATCAAATAGTCGACTAGATATAATAACTTAACTGTTATAATGACAGAAAGTAAGTGCAAGAATTAAAGACACCGGAATTTTTATACTGGTTCGGAAAATTCAATGTGAATCCTAGTCCAGTCCCCTTGGGTTGCAAGAGAGTTCTCATTTGTAAATGCGTTTCTCCGAGTACACTGGAAATAACTTGATAACACAGTTACTCTAACACTCATTTCTTTTTTATACAATGTCTCACCAGTGTTATACTCTCTTTTTTCTCTGACTTGTTACACAACAGATCTTAGTGAACTACAATATTTATTTGTAGTAGAACAAAGAGAGAGTTTTTGGTTCGATCAAAGTATATGTGTCTAAGGTTAAGGTTGCGTATAAATACTTTGGTGAAGATCGAGGCTTGACAACCCAAGAGATTTGATCCTTGAAAAGAGATTGATTCTTTCCAAGAATAAGATAGCTAGCCATTGCTCTTCCTTGATATCTTTCCTTTAGCAGTTGTATATAATGAAGGCTTGCTTCCTTGATTATTGATCCTTCCGAAATTAGTCGCTTAGCAATCTTCACAGGATCTTCGATCTTCCGGATATGCTCGCCTTGATTCATGCCTTAAGTTTAGGCTTGCTTGATTCTTTCCATCGCAGTTGTCCGTTAATCTTTGCTGATTGATTTGCTAGTTGATTTCTTTCCTTGGGCATCCAGATTTGCTGATTGGTTTGTAATCTTTTGCTGATTGATTTCTTTCATTAAGCATCAAGATTGAATTTAGCGATCTTGTAGTATCTTCTTGATTCCTTGTTCTTCTGTAATTGATTTCCTGTAGAGGTATATTATTTGCATCACTAAAACTAGATCTAACAATCTCCCCCTTTTTGAAGATGATAAAATAATATATAGATGTAAACACCAGTTGACTTCCCTGTGTTTTACTCCCCCTCAATGTACGCAGTCGACTAGTCCATCGTACTCTCCCTCAGTTCAGACAGTTGACTATTCCATGATTAGAGTCGACTCCTGCCAATGTACTGTACCTGTACAGATACAACATATACTTTTCTTCCCTTTTTTGGCATCAACAAAGAGGGAACAAGCCAATAACTAAACAGAATATATAACATTAAACAGGAGAGTTATAGGAATTATCCAATGGCTGAGAAAATAGCCCATAAAAAATATCCCAACAAAAAATAAATTATCCAAAGACTAAAAAAAGGCCCATACCCAGAACAGTAAACAAATTATCTTAAACAAACACACTAATGGTGCAAAAAATAAGTAAGGGTATTGCAGATGGCCTCTTTCAATTGTTCAAAGCTAGCATTGGCTGAGATACTCACTCCATCCAACCTGTCATGAATTTCCCTGAAGGCTTTGACAGCATTCTCCCTAACTCTGTGAACTGCAACTCTAATTTTGGACACATCAGACCCCGTTTCCTTGGAAATGGCATGAATGTCACCAACAATAGACTGAGTGGCTGTGAGAAGATTTTTGATTTAGTAGATTTTTGATGGCACGAAGCTTTTCACCAAAATCAGGACTACTAGGACTGGCATGAGGAACAGAGGGTGAAGGTTTGGGCTCTATAGGAGCATGCTTTGCTTCACTATCGTGCTTCTTAACCCAGGATCCCTTAACACACACATATCCTATACTAGCAAAGGCTCTAGAATTTAAAGTCTTTGAAACAGTGACAAAGGGATAGTTGGACAGGAAAATTTGATGAGCTTCCAGAATGTAAGTGATTGCCATACCATATGGTAGACTGGTGGGATGTTTAGCACTTTCGATCATGAAATTGATAACCCAGGAAGAAAGCTTGATTTTGAGTTTGGTCATAAGGCAGTAAACGAAAAAGGTGTCTCTTTGAGCGAGGGTTGAAAAGGAACTAGTACGGGGAAGCAAAGTAGTTGCAACAATGTGGGCCAAAACTCGAGTTTCGAGTCTTCAGAGAAATCTAACTTAGAAGAGGCAAAACCCTCAGACTGATCGGACCCTAGGTCTACTTGAATTGGGGGCATAAATGGGGGTTTTGCTTTGGAACAAGTTCTTTTTCTAGTAGAGGCGGAGAGATTTCTGGGATGTTTATCCATTAAAGGGAAATGATTTGATCGGAGCTTTGGAGAAGGGATAACAATGAAAGTGACTGAAAAGGTTTCTTCGCCTTAAGAAGAGAGTTTTTGACGGTTGAGTACAGAAAAGGAAAAGATGTCAGTTGAAAGGACGTGATGATTGGCTTTCCAACTTTGAACGACGAACTGATATGAAAGAAGAGAAAAGAGAGGGAAAAAAACGAAGGCGTAATTAATGCATGAGTAAAGGACAATCATTACACCTAAAAAAAATCAACAGTACACATAGGCCCTAAAGGTTATTCGTAAAGAAAGTAATGCCAAGTAACCTTCTTAAATCACAAAATCTCTCCTCTAATAATGGTTTAGTAAAAATATCAGCTAACTGATCAGTGGTTCAAACAAAAGATATTTCTATGTCTCCCTTAAGAACATGATCTCTAATAAAGTGATGCTTGATATCTATATGCTTTTCTTTCGAATGATGCACATGATTTTTGGAAAGACAAATTGCACATGAATTATCAAAAAAAATTTGTATAGGCTTACGAAAGTTCATAGTCACCCAGTTGATGAGACATCCACGGTAGTTGTGCGCAACATTTTCCAATGGCAATGTATTCAGCTTCAGTAGTGGACAGTGCAACTGATGCTTGTTTTATTGTTCCAGGATATCAAAGCCTTTCCCAGTAATTGACATGTACCGCTTCTGCTTTTTCTATCGTCCTTATCACCTGCAAGGTCAGCATCTGAAAAACCTTCTAATTTAAATAAGTTAGAACGAGGGTACCATAGTCCATGAGATACAGTCCCAATAAGATATCGAATGATTCTTTTTACTGTGGTCAAATGTGATTCCTTAGGAGCTGACTGAAAGCTGGCACATTTACATACGCTGAACATAATATCTGGTCGACTTGCTATCAGGTACAGTAGTGATCCAATCACTCCACGATATTTAGTTTTATCAGCAGGAATTCCCTGCTCATCTTTGTCAAGATTTGTGGAAGGGCTCATTGGTGTGCCAATGGATTTTGCATTACTTATACCAAATTTTTGAATCAGTTCTTTTTTATATTTGGTCTGACATATAAGGTTCCTTCTTTAGATTGTTGAATTTGTTGTTAGATCATATTTTAATAATGCAATTAATATGCATGTGCATGATTTCAAAGAAGTAAAAAGGAACTATTGGAACGGCTATGTCGAACAAGGAAGGAAATTATTCAGAAGGGAAGCTGCCTGAAATACTTACGTTGTACAAGGAAAGAAACAGTACTACATCAGCAAATCAGGATTAGCTCCATAATTCTGGGAAATCAAATCTGCCATAATGGAATAAAGATCCAACGCAATCTGTGATTGACGAGTTAGATCAAATCACTGAAGAACTATTAAAGCTAGAAGATTCGGACAGCGGTCAAGATTAAAAGGTCCAACAATCAAGGAAGAATCCTGTCAAACCCGTTATCTGCCAAAGGAAAATATCTGAAGAGAAGCAACGAATAACTCTTTATTCTTGGAAAGAATAAACTCTCTCCAAGGATCAAAACCATTGGGTTGACAAGCCTTCACCATTCATCCTTGTTTAAATTTGCAGTGTAACTCCATCCTTAGCATACTTTGATCAAACCAAAATAACTCTCTTCATTTTACTGCAAACAAGCATAATAGCCTATATAGACCTGTTGTGTAACAAGTCAGGGATAGAAAGAGGGCATACAACTGGTGAGACATTGTATCAAATGAGTGCTAGAGAAACTGAGTGACATACATCAAATCTGTACTCGAAAGAAAACTTATTCACTTGAAGAGAAATCCCTTTCAACCCAAGGGGACTGGATTAGGATTCACATTGAATCCGAACTAGTATAAAAATTCCTAGTGTCTTTAAATTCTGCATCTACTTTCTGCTTATTACCTCGAATTACTATATCTGCAAAATTGCCATATTTAGTCGACTACTTAAGTTTTAAGTCAACTTATTAACTATTAACTTTAATTATCTACAATCCACCCCTCTTGTACTTTCAATTGGTATCAGAGCAAGGCTCACACTTTTGTTTTCTCCTTAACAGCTTGTGAGAAAAAGAACATGGCAAATCAGGTTATCATAGGAGCTCTTTTTCAGGAAGGAACTTCACAAGTAAGGCCACCTTACTTCAATGGACAACATTTCTCCCACTGGAAAATTCGAATGAAAATTTTCACCAAGGCATACGACGTCAAGGTGTTGAGAGTTATCAAGAAGGGAAACTACCCACTGCCTGCCAGTACTCCACCACTCGCTGACCCTGATGACATAGACTCATACACAAAAGAACAACTGGAAGTTGTCCAAATAAATCACAAGGCAAGAAACTTGATGTTACCTATGAAGGTACCAACAAAGTAAAGGAAACCCACATCAATATGCTAGTTCACGACTATGAACTATTCTCAATAAAGGAAGGAGAATCCATCGAAGAAATGTTTGCCAGGTTCAGTAAGATAATCAGCGACTTGAATGTTTTTGGCAAACATTACACCAGTGGCGATCAGGTTAGGAAAATTCTCAGAAGTCTATCAACCACTTGGCAGAACAAAGTGGTTACCCTGGAATCGCAAGATCTTAACAAGTTATCATATGATGAACTTCGAGGATAGCTCATTGCTTTTGAAAGAACACACTTGAAAAAGACAAATCAAGAAGAGAAAAAGAAAATTGTTGCATCCAAAACTACTACTGAAGTGGCTGAAAATGAAATTAATGATCCTGAAGCCCTACAAGAAGAAATTTCTATGATGTCTAGAAACATGGATGGACTAATGAGAAGATATAGAAATACAAAGAAAGGAACATTTCCACTAACAAGATCTAGATAATACAACGATCAAGATAAGAATGATGGAAAATGCTACGAATGTGGAAATTTTGGACACATCCAAGCGGAGTGTCCAGAACTGAAAAAGAAGATCTCTGAGGATTCAACAAAAACAAATCATTTGGAAGCTGAAGTGATGGGGATGACTCAGACCGTGAAGAAATAGCAAATCTCTTCTTCATGACAATCCTAGAAAATGAGATCAACAAAACTTCAGGATGCTGGACAAATGAAGATGATTCATACGATGAAAACTATTTTATGGCAAGATGAGAGACTAGCGAGGTAAGATCATATGAGTGTGATAGATGTAATGAATTGCAGGACATTCTTGTCCATTTTAAAAGACTCTAAAAAATGATGAATGAGCTTAAGAGACTCACTATGGAAATCAAAGACTGGAAACTCAAACATGAAGTATGTGAAATTGAAAAGGACGTACTTCAAGAAGAGTTTGAGGAATTGCAAAAGCAGCTTAACAGCTTGCGCAAATCCACCAGTCACAGTTATGTTAGGTCAAACCAGACGACTTACAAGTCAACTGGAAAGGAACCAATTAGAACTAAATCGACCAGTCAGTCGGACCAGTCGACTTACAAGTCAACTGGAACGGAATCAGTTAATCTCATAATAGCTAGTTCCAATGTTTATGAAAGACATGAAAAAAGATCTGCGGCTAAATGTCACTACTGTAAAAAAAATGGGCATAAATATTCTACTTGTCAATTTCGTAAACATCATATGTCTGGATGGGTTTGGAAACCTAAAACTTCTGAATCCGGTAACACTAACTCTCCAGGACCCAAGAAAGCTTGGGTACCTAAAACAAAGTAATTATTTTGTATTGCAGGAACACCACAGAATAAGTCGCAAAGGAAAATGGTACCTAGATAGTGCGTGTTCGAGTCACATGACAGGTGATAAAAATCTTTTTAAGAAGGTTACGAAGATTGATGGAGGAAGCATCAAATTTGGAGATGATTCAAGAGGCAAAATAGTTGGAACTGGAACTATTCCTTTCAACAACAACTGTGATATTACTGAGGTATATCTTGTTGATGGACTAAACTACAACCTCCTAAGTATAAGTCAACTCTGTGACTCAGGATATGAGGTAAATTTTAAGAGAACAGGCTGTGCCATAGAAGATGAATCAGGTAAAATAATTCTTCCTGGAAAAAAGGTACGGAAATGTTTACATACTTGATGGATTTGAAAATATAGATGGTCACATTTGCCTAACTTCTATATCTGATGATCCCTGGTTGTGCCACAGAAGACTAGGACATGCTATTATGCATTTGATTGAAAAATTATCCAAGCATGATTTAGTTATTGGCTTACCTAAACTGAACTTCTCTAGAACTCATATTTGTGATTCATGTCAGATGGGTAAGCAAACTAGAAACTCTTTCAAAAACAAAGACATGGTGTCTACTTCAAAACCGTTGCAATTACTTCATATGGACTTATTTGGACCTACTAGAACTGCTAGCATAGGAGGCAAGAAATATGCTTTTGTTATTGTTGATGACCTTTCACGTTTTACTTGGGTTATTTTATTATCTCATAAAGATGAAGCCTTAAGAAATTTTGAAGTTTTCTGCAAACGAATTGAAAGAGAAAAGGGCTATCTGATCTCAAAAATCCAAAGCGATCATGGAGGCGAGTGTGCAAGTAAAGCATTTGAAATTTCTGTAACGATCAAGGTTACACTCACAATTTCTCCGCACCCCGTTCACCACAATAAAATGGAGTTGTGGAAAGAAAGAACAGAACACTTCAAGACATGGCAAGAACCATGTTATTAGAACATTCACTCCTAAATCATTTATGGGCTGAAGGTGTGAGTACTGCATGTCACATTCTCAACTGTTGTCTCATAAGGCCTATTCTGAAAAAAGACTCCCTATGAACTCTGGAAAGGTGGCGAAGATCAAACTCAAGAAGTTCAGGATAAAGGAAAATCACAAGAGTCAACTAATCCTGCAGATGTGGTTGAGTCGACTGAACAAGTTAGCAATAACATTCCAGAACAACGTACGGAGTCGACTACACGCACTGTTCGACTAAATGAATGGAGAAATGAAACTGAATATCCATAGAAATATATCATAGGAGATCCAAACGAAGGGATGAAAACCAAGGCTGCCCTTAAAAAGAAAGCAAATATTGCTTTGATCTCTCAAATAGAGCCAAAAAAGGTAGAGGAAGCTTTGAAGGATTCAAGCTGGGTGAAAGCCATGCAAGAAGAACTAGATCAATTTAGCAAGAGTCAAGTATGGAAGTTGATACCCCGACCTGAAAATATATCCGTCATTGGAATAAAATGGGTGTTCAGGAACAAACTAAATGAAGAAGGATAAGTCACAAGGAACAAAGCCAGATTATTTGCTCAAGGCTATTCACAACAAGAAGGAGTTGACTACGATGAAACCTTTGCCCCAGTAGCTAGATTAGAGTCTATACGAATCCTGTTAGCTTATGCATCATTTAAGGGATTTAGAGTGTTTCAAATGGATGTCAAAAGCACTTTTCTGAATGGTTTCATCGAAGAGGAAGTTTTTGTAAAACAACCTCCAGGCTTTGAAGACTCAAAATTACCTTATCATGTGTACAAGCTTACTAAGGCCCTATACGGACTGAAATAGGCTCTATGTGCTTGGTATGACAGGTTAAGTGCCTTCCTTGTTGATCATGGGTTCACCAGAGGTAAAGTTGATACTACTCTATTCATTAAACGATCAACAGAAGGTAATCTTATCATTCAAATTTATGTTGATGACATTATCTTTGGTGGTGCTCACTCTCTTATGTGCAAGGAATTTAACAAACCTCGTGCGAAGCGAATTCGAAATGAGCATGATGGGTGAACTTACATTCTTCCTTGGGCTTCAAATTCATCAATCTGAAGAAGGAACCTTCATCTGTCAAACTAAATATTCAAAGGAGCTGATCCAAAAATTTGGCATGAGCAATGCAAAATAAATTGGCACTCCCATAAGTCCGGCTATAAATTTGGATAAGGACGAACAGGGTACTCCAGTTCATCACTACTGTATCTGACCGCAAGTCGACCAGATATTATGTTCAGCGTTTGTAAATGTGCTAGGTTTCAGTCGGCTCCCAAGGAGTCACATCTAACTGCCGTAAAACAAATTATTCGATATCTTATTGGCACAGTATCTTATGGATTATGGTATCCTTGCTCTAACTCGTTTAAATTAGAAGGATTCTCAGATGCAGATTTAGCAGGTGATAAAGAAGACAGGAAAAACACGAGTGGCACGTGCCAATTACTAGGAAAGGCTTTAATATCCTGGAATAGTAAAAAGCAAGCATCAGTCGCCTTGTCCACTACTGAAGCTGAGTACATTGCCATTGTTCAATGTTGTGCACAACTCTTGTGGATGTCCCATCAGTTGGGTGACTATGAACTTTCCTTCAAACCTATACAAATCTTTTGTGATAATTCTAGTGCAATTTATCTCTCTAAAAATCCTATGCATCATTCTAGAGCAAAGCATATAGACATTAAACATCATTTTATTAGAGACCATGTTCTTAAAAGTGACATAGAATTAACTTTTGTTGGCACTTCTGCCCAATTAGCTAATATTTTTACTAAACCTTTGTTGGAAGAAAGATTTTGTTCTTTGAGAAAATTACTTGGCGTCATTTGTTTTTCAAAAAACTCTTAGGACCGAAGTGTTATTTTTTTTCCAAAAACTTGTCATAATTACTCATTTTCAGTGCATTAATTACGCAGTCGGATTTCCCTCTCTTTTTATTCTATTTCCCGTCAGTTTGCAGTCGAAGTTGGAAAGCCAATCATCTTGTTGCTTCGACTGACACTCTTTCCGTTTCTATACTCAACCATCAAATCTCCTCTCTTTAAGTTAAGCCTTTTTTGATCGATTTCATCTCCACCTTCTTTCTTCAACCTGTACCAACCCTCTCTTGTTCCATGGCAAAATCTTCAAAAAATCCCTCTGATACTCTTCCCAATAAATTAGGGCCTAGTGATGTGAGCTTTGAAACTAGGGTTCTTTCCCACATTGTTGCAACCACTCTTCTTCCCAGAACTGGTTCCTTCTCAACCCTCTCTCAAAAGGACACCTTCTTTGTCTACTGTCTCATCACCAAACTCAAAATCAAGCTGTCCTCCTGGGTTATAAACTTTATGATTAAGAGTGCTGAAGATCCAACCAGTCTTCCTTTCGGTATGGCCATCACCCACATTCTGGAAGCTTATCAAATTCCGCTTTCAGACTACCCATTTGTTCATATTTCCAAGTGCTACAACTCTAGAGCCTTCTCTAGTATGGGGTATGTGAATGTCAAGGGTGCCTCGATTAAGAAGGGTGAAAGTGATGCGATGCAAACTCATGTGGAAACCAAGCCTTCGTCTGCTGTTCTGCCCTCTTCCATTCCTGCCGACCTACGTGACAAGCTCAGCTCCATTGACTCCCAACTCTTAGGGATAAAGACTCTTCTGTCCTCCACACAGTCGACTGTGGATGTTATTCACACTATTTCAAAGGAAACAAGGTCAGATGTGTCTAAAATCAGGGTGGTTGTGCAAAGGCTAAGGGAGAATGCGATTAAAGCCTTCAAGGAGGTGCACGACAAAGCTGGATGGAATGAGCACTGCTGCCAACACCAGCTTTGAGCAATTGAAGGAGGCAATCTGCAACACTCTTACTTACTTTCTACATCGTTCAAATGGATGTGGTTTTCAGACAATTTTTTCTCTCTCTTAAAACTTGGTTTGGCTGTGATTGGGCTGTGCCCGTGGATGTTTTTTTTTGCTTCTGTGGATAATATTTTTTTGCTACTATTTGCTAATCCCTCTTTACTGATGTCAAAAGGGGGGAGAATATATATTTTCTGGGTTTTTAATGGTCTATGTGCAGGTTCCAGTCAACTATGCATACATAGGGTCCACTATGTATTCTTTATTTGTAATACAGGTTAAGTCGACTATGCGACATGCATAGACAGTACGTCTTATTCTTTGTACAGGTTAAGTCGACTGCACACATTGAGGGGGAGATCAAGTTCAGTTTACTACACATATTGAGGGGGAGCCAAGTCGGCTAGTACTAAATAGGAAAGTCAACTGTTATTTACATCCTTACATTTATGTATATTATTTTGCCATCATCAAAAATGGGGAGATTGTTAGATCATATTTTAATGATGCAATTAATATGCATGTGCAGGAGTTCAAAGAAGTAAAAAGGAACTATTGGAACGGCTACGTCGAAAAAGGAAGGAAATTATTCAGAAGGGAAGCTGCCTGAAATACTTACGTTGTACAAGGAAAGAAACAGTACTACATCAGCAAATCAGGATTAGCTCCATAATTCTGGGAAATCAAATATGCCATAATGGAATAAAGATTCAACGCAATATGTGATTGACGAGTCAGATCAAATCACTAAAGAACTATTAAAGCTAGAAGGTTCGGACAACGGTCAAGATTAGAAGGTCCAACAATCAAGGAAGTATCCTGTCAAACCCGTTATCTGCCGAAGGAAAAGATTTGAAGAGAAGCAACGGATAGCTCTTTATTCTTAGAAAGAATAAACTCTCTCCAAGGATCAAAACCCTTGGGTTGACAAGCCTTCACCATTCATCCTTGTATAAATTTGCAGTGTAACTCCATCCTTAGCATACTTTGATCAAACCAACATAACTTTCTTCATTCTACTACAAACAAGCATAGTAGCGTATATAGACCTGCAGTGTAACAAGTCAGGGATAGAAAGAGGGCATACAACTGGTGAGGCATTGTATCAAACGAGTGCTAGAGAAACCGAGTGACATACATCAAATCTGTACTCTAAAGAAAACTTATTCACTTGAAGAGAAATCCCTTGCAACCCAAGGGGACTTGATTAGGATTCACATTGAATCCGAACTAGTATAAAAATTCATGGTGTCTATAAATTCTGCATTTACTTTCTGCTTATTACCTCGAATTACTATATCTGCAAAATTGCCATATTTAGTCGACTACTTAAGTTTTAGTCAACTTATTAACGATTAACTTTAATTATCTACAATTCACCTCCCCCCTCTTGTACCTTCATTTGTAGTCCAAGGAAGAGTGTCCCATCATACTCATTTAGAATTTGCTTTGCATAAGATTTGAAAATTCCTTGCACATAAGAAGGTTAGCTCCACCAAATATAATATCATCAACATAAATCGGAATGATAAGGTTACCTTCCGATGATCTTTTAATAAATAAGGTAGTGTCTTTTTTACCTCTTGTGAATCCATGATTAACAAGAAAGGAACTAAGTCTATCATACAAAGCACATGGAGCGTACTTTAGACCATACAACGCCTTAGTGAGCTTGTATACATGATATGGGAACTTTGAATCTACAAACCCAGGTGGTTGTTTCACATATACTTCTTCCTCAATAAATCTGTTCAAGAAGGCACTTTTAGCATCCATTTGAAATAGTCTAAATCCTTTAAATGATGTGTATGCTAGAAGAATTCGTATGGATTCCAAATGAGCTACTGGGGTGAAGGTTTCATCGTAGTCGACTCCTTCCTGTTGCGAGTACCCCTGAGCAACCAGTCTGGCTTTATTTCTTACTACCTTTCCATCCTCATTCAATTTATTTCTGAAAACCTATTTTGTTCCGATTACAGAAACATTTTCAGATTTGGGTATCAGATTCCACACTTGATTATTACGGAACTGATCTGACTCTTCCTGCATAGCTTGAACCTAACTTGAATCTTTTAGCGCTTCCTCTATCTTCTTTGGCTCAACCTGAGAGATTAATGCAATATTTGTTTTCTTTTCGAGAGTTCCCCTGGTTTTCATCCCTTCATTTTGATCTCCTATAATGAATTTTTGAGGATATTCAGGCTCGCTTCTCCATTCATTTGGACGCACTACATTGGCAATCGACTCGATTGATTGATCTGGTACATTGCTGCTGATTTCACCAGTTGACGCTGTCGCAATAGATATATCAATCGACTCTTGATATTTTCTTGTCTCCTGAATTTCTTGAGCTTGATCTTCATTACTTGCAGTAATTCCTTTCTCGGAAAAGGGATTATTTTCATCAAATATAACATGTACTGATTCTTCTACATATAATGTGCATTTATTATATACTCTAAAAGATCTACTATTTAAAGAGTAGCCTAGAAAAATACCTTCATCACTTCTTGGATCGAATTTTCGAAAATTATCCTTACCGTTATTATGGATAAAGCATTTACTTCCGAAGGGATAGAAGTAACTGATATTGGATAGTTTAGTTTTCCATAATTCATATGGAGTCTTCTTTAGAATAGGCCTTATGAGGCATCGGTTGAGAATGTGACATGATGTACTTACACCTTCTGCCCAGAAGTGATTTGGCAGTGAATGATCTAGCAACATGGTTCTTACCATATCTTGGAGAGTTCTGTTCTTTCTTTCTACAACCCCATTCTGTTGTGGTAAGCGTGGTGTAGAGAAATTATGTGTGTATCCTTGATCATTACAAAAATCTTCAAATGCTCTACTTTCAAATTCTCCTCCATGGTCACTCTGAACTGTTAAAATTACATATCCATTTTCTCTTTCAACCTTCTTGTAGAAAACTTCAAAATTTCTTAATGTTTCATCCTTATGAAATAAGAAAATTACCCAAGTGAAACATGATTAATCATCTATAATAACAAAAGCATACCTCTTTCCTCCTATACTAGCAGTTCTAGTAGGCCCAAATAAATTCATGTGAAGTAATTGTAAGAGTTTTGAAGTAGATACTATATCTTTGTTTATGAAAGAGTTTCTGGTCTGGTTACCCATTTGACATGCTTCGCAAATATGGGTTCTAGAAAAGTTCAGTTTCGGTAGACCAATAACTAACTCATGTTTGGACAATTTTTCTATCAAAGGCATGCTAACATGACCAAGTTTCCTATGCCACAACCATGGATCATCAGACATAGAAGTTAAGAAAATATGACCATCTATCATTTCAAAACTATCAATGACATAAATATTTCCATACCTTTTTCTAGGAAGGACTATTTTACCTGATTCGTCTTCAATAACACATCCTGTATTCTTAAAATTTACCTCATATCCCGAGTCACAAAGTTGACTATGCTCAAGAGATTATAGTTGAGGCCATCGACCAGATAAACTTCAGTGATGTCACAGTTATTATTGAAGGGAATTGTTCTAGTACCAATTACTTTGCCTTTTGCGTCATCCCCAATTTAACACTTCCTCCATCAATTTTTGTAACTTTTTTGAACAGGTTTTTGTCACCTATCATATGAATGGAACACGCACTGTCTAGATACCATTTTCCTTTGCGGCTTATTTTGTGGTGTTCCTGCAAAATAAGGTGATTACTTTCTTTTAGGTACCCAAGCTTGCCTGGGTTCTGGAGGGTTAGTGTTACCAGATTCAGAGTTGTTTTTTGGTTTCCAAACACATCCTGATACGTTTGCTTTACGGAAACGACAAATGGAATATTTATCCCCACTTTTGTTACAGTAATGACACGTAACTTCTGACCCACCTTTAGGTCTTTCATTGTTAGTACTAGTCGACTTAGTTTTGCCTGGTCCTTTTTTAGTTGACTCGTAAGTCGTCTGGTTTGACCTAACAGAGCTGTGACTGGTGGACTTGCGCATGCCATTGAGTTGCATTTGCAATTCCTCAAACTCTTCTTGAAGTACTTCTTTTTCAATTTCATATACTTCTTTTTTGGGTTCCAGTCTTTAATTTCTTTAGTGAGTCTCTTAAGCTCATTCACTATTTTTTGAGACTCTTTCAAAGTTAAATCAAGAATATCCTATAATTCATTGCATCTTTCATAGTTATAAGATCTTACTTCACTAGTTTCACCTCGTGCCATGAAACAGTTTTTATTTTCTTCATCTAAAGTGTCCTCATCTGTCCAGCATCCTGAGGATTTGTTCATTTCGTTTTCCAGAATCGTCATGAAGCAGAGATTTGCTATCTCTTCGTGGTCTGAATTTTCCTCATCACTCTAGCTTCCGAAAGATTTGTTCTTGTTAAAGCCTCTAGAGATCTTCCTTTTCAGTTCTGGGCACTCTGCTTGAATGTGCCTAAATCTTCCACACTCATAGCACTTTCCATCGTTCTTGTCCTATTCATTGTATTGCCTGGATCGTCTTGGTGGATTTCTTCCTTTCATTGTATTCCGAAATGTTCTCATTAATCCATCCATGTTTCTTGATAGAATAGCAATCTCTTCTTGTAAAGCTTCAGGATCATCATCAATTTGTTTTCAGCTATTTCAGTTGAGGATTGAATGCGACTATTTTCTTTTTTTTTCTTCTTGAGATGCGTTCTTTCAAAAGTTATGAGTTCTCCTCGTAGCTCATCATAGGATAATTTATTTAGATCCTGAGATTCCAGTGTGACTACTTTGGTCTGCCAGGTGGTTGGCAAACTCCTGAGAATTTTTCTAGCTTAATCACCACCGGTATAATGCTTGCCAAATAACTTTAGATCGCTAATTATTTTTCTAAATCTGGCAAACATCTCTTCAATGAATTCTCCTTCTTTCATTGAGAAGAGTTCGTAATCATGAACTATCATGTTGATATGTGTTTCCTTTACCTTGTTGGTTCCTTCATATGTGACCTCAAGCTTGTCCCACATTTCTTTGGTTGTCTTACAGCTTGAGATTTTCTCATATTCTTCACCACTTATAGCATTATGAAGCAAATTTCTTGCTTTATTGTTAACTAGTACCACTTCCAATTGCTCTTTTGGGTATGAATCTATATCTTCAAGATTAGCAAGTGGTGGAATAGCAGCAGGTAAGGGATAGTTCCTCTTTTTGATGACTCTCCAAACTTCAACACCATAGGCCTTGGTAAAGATGTCCATTCGCACTTTCCAATGGGAGAAATATTGTCCATTGAAGTATAATGGTTTAACTTATTAATTTCCTTCCTGAAAGAGAGCTACTATGATAACTTGATTTGCCATGATATTTTCTCACAAGCTGTTAAGAAAAAGTAAAATGTGAACCTGGCTCTGATACCAATTGAAAGTACAAGAGGGGAAGGGGTGAATTGTATATTTTTAAACTTAATCCCTTATTAGTTGACTAGTTTATCAAATAGTCGACTAGATATAACAACTAAACAGTTATAATGACAGAAAGTAAGATGTAGAAAGTAAGTGCAGGAATTAAAGACACCGGAATTTTTATACTGGTTCGGATTCAATGCGAATCCTAGTCCAGTCCCCTTGGGTTGCAAGGAAGTCATCTTTTGTAAATGCGTTTCTCCGAGTACAGTGTAAATGACTTGATAACACAGTTCCTTTAACACTCGTTTCTTTTTTATACAATACCTCACCAGTGTTATACTCTCCTTTTTCTCTGACTTGTTACACAACAGATCTTAGTGAACTACAATATTTGTTTTCAGTAGAAGAAAAAGAGGATTTTTGGTTCGATCAAAGTATGTGTGTCTAAAGTTATGGCTGGGTAAAAATACTTGGTGAAGATTGAGGCTTGACAACCCAAGAGATTTGATCCTTGGAAAGAGATTGATTCTTTCCGAGAATAAGATAGCTAGTCGTCGCTCTTCCTTGATATCTTTCCTTTAACATTTGTATATAATGAAGGCTTACTTCCTTAATTGTTGGTCCTTCCGAAATTAGCTGCTTAGAAATCTTCATAGGATCTTCGATCTTCCAGATATGCTGGCCTTGATTCATGCCTTAAGTTTAGGCCTGCTTGATTCTTTCCATCGCAGCTGTCCGTTAATCTTTGCTGATTGATTTGTTGATTGATTGCTTTCCTTAGGCATCCAGATTTGCTGATTGGTTTGTAATCTTTGCTGATTGATTTCTTTCCTTAAGCATCAAGAATATCTTCTTGATTCCTTATTCTTCTGTAATTGATTTCCTGCAGAGGTTTGTTATTTGCATCATTAAAACTAGATCTAACAGACACGAAACACTTGAAATATTATTTTTCATTAAGAGAAGTTTATAAACATAATTAAGAAATCTTAAGCAGGGACCATGGCATCTAAGGATTACAATGTGACTAGTGGCGGAGGCATCTCGACGAAGGGGGTTCAAAAAAAATTGTAACTAGTGGGAATTGAACCTATGACCTTAGGAAGATTTTGAACCACCTTGACCGCTAAGCTACACTTTTGGATTGTGTTAAGGGGGTTCAAAACTTAATATATAAAGGTAAAAAATATATTTGTCTTATATATATAGTATAATTTTTCGGCGAAGGGGTTCGCCGCCCCCTAAATCCGCCCCTGAATGTGACCATTATTATTTTTACTTTTTTCCCTTTGGCTGAAGGAAAATACAGGTGATGAATTGCAATTGTCCTTGTCCTTTTCTGTCATCTTCGTACATCATGAAAATGTCCAAAAACCAAATAATTTCCCAAGCATGTTTTGATCTCCTGCGGAAAATGATATTTGGACACATGAAAAAGGAGACGTCTTTTCTTGGCCAGCTCAAGAAAATAAAGGAATTAATCTCATTTTGGAAGTTAATGTGGTGACTTATATTCCTGGTGCTGTCTATATCCCACCCTTAAGGGTGCGATACTTCTCTGGATCTTACGTGAATGCGAAATATTTGTTTATCGGACTGTCTTTTAATATCTTCGAATACGATCAAAATTGGATTTTCCTAATTTGTGTGACTAATCGAAACTAGGGTGACAGACTAGGGTTCGACCTCGCGTTGTATTGTACCATGGCACGAACATGGATGGCTAAGCTCAGGAAATGACCGATCAAGATTGAGACCAGCCATGATCGAGACCGAGCGGGTAGAGATCGAGCGAGGTCGAAGGAAGCTTGCTAAGTCGAATAACAGAAAGCCGAGATATCTTGACTGGACAGGGATCGTGGCGGAAATCTCGGCACGTATCAAGTCAATAACGGACATTTAGCAAATCATGAGATTTCCTTCTGTATTTAAAATTGTACCATAAGTAGAATACCTCTACTATATAAAGGAGGTTCTAATCATTTTGTAATCATCATATTCACGTCACAAAGCAATATATTCTCTAATTCTTAAGCTCTCAATATTCTTGTTATGTGTTCATACTTTCCGGCGAAATATACACTTAATTCGAGGGCAATCTAGCTCAAGGATTAAAGCTATACATTTTGTTTGGTTTGTTCCATTTATATCTGTAGTTAATTCCATTATACATTTACGTTTTCTCTCAATTTGTGCTAAGTGAATCACGTGTCCATAAAAACACAGTATAAATTCAATTATATCCGTTTTTAGGGTAAACAATCTCTTTTTGGAAAGAAGAAATAGCACTCTAGAAGCTTCAGTGAGCTAGAATTTCACCGATCTAATTAAAGTAAAATAAATTATTTTCTCTTCACCATGACGCTTGGCCTTATGTCTAATGAGAGTTCTATAATAACCCTTCAAAATCTAGACGATTGTGTAAAGTTGGCAGACCTGGATTAAACCTATATATTGTGTTCATTAAAATTTCGTACTGTATCTAGCTCGGACTACACATTTATTTGTGTGTACGAAAGTAGGAAAAGAATTGGTATATATCTACTTAGATGGCCAATTCACATTTTTCCACTCCAAAGGCGCATGTATCGTTATAGTATCGAGTTAATCTTAACCCAATACTTTCGCCGTAGAATATAATTTTTTTTTAAACTTTAGTAAAATTGTAATACATTGCGAGGTAACGTTTCACAGTTTAATAAATCTTTCACTTATTTGATGGGATTTGAACCCATAACTTTAAAAATATAATAGATTCAGTACTAAAAACCTTAAATATGAAACGTATAAAGTTTAAATGCTAAATTCACCTATGTCCCTTTCCCTCCCTCTGGCACCTGTCCCCTACAATATAAAAGAATTAGACAAGGGACACATACAGGTAATATTGTCCCAATACTTTCATATCAGTGTTTGTTTGTGGTTGAAAATAATAAGTGTAAATTCACTAGAATTACTACTATGTGTAATGATTCTTTAAGGTTTTTTTAATATACTGCATCTAGTTTGAATGTTTGACCCAAAATAAAGGTTTTAATTTATATATTGTTAAAGAAAAATTGTTTTTCTTGGGTCGAAACAAAAATTGGCAATTCCCATGTATTAATAAGGCTCCCACTTTTCCGAATAGTTTCCTACTCATCGATATAGCGACGGTGAAACTTTTATGTGCTTTTTTGAATAATGGAAATCAACTACGTACTGTTGACATATTTCATCACTTCTAAGAAAATTCCGTAAACACTTTTATGAGGTAGGCAAAAACGTTTGTTAACCCTTTATTTTGTTAAGTATTTGCTAGGAAATTTCGGCTAATTGTAATATTTTGGCCTTGGCCTTGGGTATTTTGTTGTGATCAATGTATATTAATTATTAATGCAAATTCCATTTTTACGCAAAAAAATGTTTGTTGACTTGACCTACTATTTGGCGTTAGTGAAATCTTTTGGATGTTGTTCTAAACTAAATAAGTGTTGAGAGAAATGGAACTATTAAACCACAGCTAGTATAGGTGGGTAAGTGTAGATTTAGGCAACCTTATTAGTTAGAGAGTTAGAAAGGTAGTTAGGAGGTTAGTAACTAATTTGTATTAGTATAAATATACCATAAATACTAAAAAGTATGCAGAAGTTCATTTCCTTTCATTTTTCAATGGAACGGTAATTCTGTTTCTCTGAGTTCTCTCTTAGCTTCTTCTCCAAGTCGAGCTTCCAGCTAAGAGCTTCCATAACCATGGAAGCTAAGAAGGTATCAGAGCTCGCAATGACGATCTCAATCTAATTCCTTGCTCAATTGTGTGTATGTGCGTTACTGTGATTCAGTCAAACTATACTGAATTGTCTGAAAGTGACAACACCTCTGAGATAGGGTTTGCAATTCAATCAACTGGATATCTTCATCAATAGCGATTGGAGACGAAACAAGCGAGAGTACATCAAGACCTGCAAATGCACCAGTAACACCTACTCTCTTCCACACAATTGATCACAATCATCCTCTCTTCCTTCAACCAACTTATACATTAGGTAGCTCACTCATTTCTCTTCAGCTAACTTGCTCAGATAACTATGCTTTGTGGAGTTGATCTATGAGAATAGGTCTATTACGTAAAAGCAAACTAGATTTTGTAGATGGTCGATACCCAAAATCTAAGTTTGAACCTGACTTTCACGAGCAATGGAAGAAGGTAAATGCCGTGGTGCTATCATGGATTATGAATGATATGCGCCCAGGGCTAGTGAATGTCGTGTATGCTCCTAATGCTCAGAAGGGGTGGGAAGACCTGAAGGAGAGGTTCAATAAGGAGAATGGCTCTAGGTTTCTATACCTGCATATAGATATTCACACTCTAACACAAGGAACAAGGAATGTAGATGATTACTTCTATAAATTAAGGGACCTATAGGATGAGTTTGATGCCCTCATGCCCTGTCCAGGTTGTCCTTTCCTAAAGTCAAAGAAATATGTTGTGCATTTTGAGTATTACAAATTACTCCAGTTTCTTATGGACTGAATGACACTTACTCTCACGCTCAAAGTAAAATTATGATGATGTCACCAGTGCCTAGTATTAACAAGGCCTACTCTCCACTTATGGATGTGGAAAGCTAAAGGAACTTGGCCAATTTCTCTCAAATGGTGCAAGTGGCAGAAGTTGCTGACAACACTGCTCTATATAGCAACAAAAACACAACTATTGGTAATGGACAATTTAAAGCTCAGAAGAAGACAGTGGTGTGTGAGTTTTGTAACTACAAAGGCCACACCAAGAAAAACTCTTCCAAGCTAATAGGATACCCTCAAAACTTCAAGTCTAACTTTAAGACAAAGAAGAAAGGAAGAAACTCTGGTCCATATGGCAATCATGTCAATACTACTCCTAGTTACAATTCTGTTGTGCAGAACACTCAAATGTCAATTGGAGGTTTACAGAGAATTTGAGAAGGAATACTATGTGGCTTCAGCAAATGCAAGTGCCTCTATCAACTAGATTTCAGCACATGCCTCAGCAAATGCAGATGCCTTCACCAATTAGATTTCAGCACATGCCACAACAACATGCACCAACTCCAACTCCTTTACTTGCTCAGGAGCAATATTAGTAGATAGTTCAACTGCTTAACAAGGGAGCGGATGAAGGTCCTTCTGCCAGAGCTTCAACTACAGGTAAACCGATAGATCTGTTATCCAATCATAGTAAAAACAATTGGATAATAGATTCTGGAGCATCAAATCATATGGCATTCATACTAGAGCTGTTAAATTCATGTCGGTTAGTTTTATCTCACAAGGGAAATAAAGTTCACCTGCCTACAGAAAAAGTTGCCTCCATTTCACATATAGGAAAAGCATGTGTGTTTAACTATCAGGGTATCAGCAATGTGCTATACATACCAGAGTTTAAGTACAATCTGCTATATGTGTCTACACTTATCAAGGAGTTGCAATGCTTTGTAACATTTTTTTCTTGACTTCTGTATATTTCAGAATCTTTATAGTGGTCAAGTAAAGGTGATTGGTAATGAGGATCATGGATTTTATCTACTACATGGCAAGTCATTACTAAATGGTATCCTGCAACATGATCGAGCTCAACTAAGGAATAAAACTCCTCAACAAGTATCTGAGGTGAAGTCTGTAAATAAGACTACTATGTCTGGGAATAAGTTTGCTTGTATGGCTAAAGAATATTTTGATTCTAGTGTAATTTGACATAGAAGTCTATGTCATGCACCTCTAGATGTAATCAAGAAGCACACATCACTGAGTAACCTAAAAGACACCAATCACACTCACTATATTGTATATCTTTTAGCCAAGTAAACAAAGTTACCTTACAAATTGGGTACTACTGCTTCTAATGCTGCTTTTGAACTACTACATTGTAAACAAGACTACTACGTCTGGGAATAAGTTTGCTTGTATGGCTAATGAATATTGTGACTCTAGTGTAATCTGACATAGAAGTCTAGGTCATGCACCTCTAGATGTAATCAAGAAGCACACATCAGTGAGTAGCCTAAAAGACACCAATCACACTCACTACATTGTATATATTTTAGCCAAGCAAACAAAGTTACCTTACAAATTGGGTACTACTGCTTCTAATGCTGCTTTTGAACTACTACATTATAATATATGGGGACCTTATATGGTACCAACATATGACAGCAACATATTCTTCGTTACTATTATGGATGACTACTCTAGGTTCACCTGAATTTCCTTGCTTGTATCTAAGTCAAATACAGTGTTTATTTGAATGATTTCCTAACAATAGTGAAAAATGTTTTCTTTGTATCAATTAAGACACTTAGAACTAATAATGGAAGTAAATTAATTAATCATGAAGTACATAATCTCATGTCATCTATGGGTTTTATTCATCAAAGTATATGCACCTACACTCCTCAGTAAAATGGAGTTGCTGAGAGGAGACGCAGGACAGTTCTAGAGATGGCCATAACATTGAGATTTCAGCCTACTTTCCCCTTGAAATTCTGGGGAGAATATGTGTCTACTGCTGTTTATTTGATCAGTAGATTTTCCTCAAAAGTAATTCATGGTAAATTACCTTTTGAGATGCTTTATTTGCATGATCCATCCCTTTCATATCTCAAAGTATTTGGTTGCTTGTGCTATGCAACATCCCTTAAGTACTGGAGCTTTTCTAGGTTATTCTTCAACTCATAACTACAAGTTCTATGACCTTCACTCAAGATCCCTTATTGTAAGTAGAAATGTGATATTTCAAGAAAATATTTTTTCCTTTTAAATACCTACAAACTACTGGCACTCCCATAGTTCATGTTCTAGACCTGCTTCATACTACCACAGTAATGGAGCATCTTCCTGAACCTCATGGTACTCTTTTATTTTCTAATCCTTCTCAGAGTCCAACTATGGACTCTATCACAGCTTCTCTTTCACCCGCATAGCAATATTCCGAGGAACCTGCTTCTTTAGGTTACTCTCCTTCTGTTATTGGGCCTTGTGTTTCAGAATAATCACATGCTCATGGGATGAACCTTAGAAGACCATCTAGACCTAGCAAACCACCTTTGTGGCTACAAGATTATGTGACCAAACCAGTCATCTCTCATACTTGTAAATACCATATTTCCTCATATGTGTCATATGACACTCTCAAACCAACTCACATACATAATCTTTCATGTTATTCCTCCCTTATAGAACCAAAATCATATAGAGAAGTAGCTACAAATCCCAAGTGGATTGAAGCTATGAAATTTAAAGTAGCTGCTTTAGAAGACAATCACATATGGAGTATTGTGGATCTTCCTACTGGCAAAACACCCATTGGGTGCAAGTGGATCTTCAAGATAAAATTTAAGGCTTCAGTGGAGGTTGAGAGGTATAAGGCTAGGCTGGTGGCCAAAGGCTATAGCCAGAAGGAGGGACTTGATTATACTGAAACATTCTCTCCTTTAGCAACAATAGTAATTGTCAGGACAATCATTGCCTTAGCAGCAGCTAAACAGTGGGTTATTTAGTAAATGGATGTGCACAATGCCTTCTCAATGGTGATCTACTAGAAGAAGAGTACATGCATATTCCTGATGGGTTTGCTAGACATGGGGAGTCTCACAAGGTCTGGAAACTACATAAGGCCATGTATGGTCTCAAACAGGCCCCAAGGCAATGGAACAAGAAACTAACTGAGGTATTACTGCACACGGGATTTCAAAGTCACTTTGACTACTCTATTTACCAAACACATGGGTAGTGACATAGTTATGGTCTTGGTCTATGTGGATGATCTACTAATCAAATGCAACAATGTGATGTTACTTAACCAGACAAAAGCAGACATGCAGAGAAACTTTACGATGAAAGATCTAGGTGATATGTAGTTCTTTCTGGGCAATGAATTTGCCAAATCAAAAGAAGGTATATTCAAATCTTAAAGAAAGTATCCCTTGTAACTCATCTCTGAGTCATGGTTAGGGGATCTAAGCCTGTAGGTACACCTCTTGAGCTGAATCATAAGTTAATTTTTGAGGAGTATGACAAGGATGTAAAAAGTGTAGAAAGTTCAAAAGAAACTGATGCAGCACTTAAGGATCCAAGCATCTATTAAAGACTTTAGAGAGGCTACTTTACTTGACTATGACCAGATCAGACCTAGCCTTTGTTGTTCAAGTCTGAAGTCAATACATGCAAAACCCTAAGGTGTCTCACATAGAAGCATTGTTGAGAGTTGTAAGGTACATAAAAGGGGCTCCTAGGCTAGGACTCTTTATGTCAATGCAGAATACTAATCAACTGTTTACATACTGTGACTCTAACTGGGGTTCCTGCTTTGAGACTAGAAGGTCAGTCATAGGTTATTTAGTAAAGTTTGGTGATGCATTGATCTCGTGGAAGTCAAAGAAACAAGAGACTATGTCCAGAAGCTGTGCAAAAGTCGAGTTCAGAAGTATGTCATCATGTACTGCTGATATAGTTTAGCTAATTGGTCTGTTCAAGGAGCTTGGAATTCATCTAAACTCACCTGTAAAGCTCATGTGTGATAGTAAAGCTGCAATTCAAATTACAGTCAATCCCATCTTCCATGAAAGAACCAAACCCATTGACATATACTGTCATTTTGTTCAAGAAAGAATATTGCAAAGCATAATGAAAACTCAGCATGTGTCCACCAAGGAAAAGCTAGCAGACTTTCTTACAAAGATCTTAGGAAAGACTCAGCATGACTATCTGCTAGAAAAGCTTGGAGTGAAGAACTTCTTCAAGCCTTCAGTTTGAGAGGGAGTGCTGAGAGAAGTGGAACTATTAAACTATATTTAGTATTGTCACGACCCAATTTCCAAACCCGGTCGTGATGGCGCCTCTCGTGAAAACAAGGCCAGCCAACTAACCCAAATCGTCGATTTAACAATCATTAAACATAATGAATAGAAAATACAACTTAATGGCATTAAAACCGTTAATTACAAGCCAACACAATCCGGCCGGGGTGTCACAAGTCACGAGCATCTAAAGAAGACTGAACACAACTACTGGGCCAATAATAATATACAGAATAAAATCTGGAATCAAAATATGAAGTCCGGTGCCGCGAATGCTGGCGGTCACCTTGCCCACTACAGTAGTAATACCTTTAATCAACTATTAACCTGCTTCCGGGTGAACAATACCTGCAACTGCACGCGAGGTGCAGGGAGTAAAGTGAGTACTCCAACTCAATGAGTAATAAAAGTAAATAATAACTAAGCAGCAAGAAATCCCGTAAAGCAACCAACAGGCTATACAAAAGCCGGGTACAATTTCCGAGAAACGGTAAAATCAATGAACTCTTTAGAAATGTTTCGGCTCAGTTCAAATCTCTTTTGAAAATGGTCTTTTCAATAATTACAAAAATTGTTTGAAAATAGTTAGTGTTGATTAGCACAGAAAATCCGCCCCTCGGGCACGAATATCACAATATCACAGGTAAAAATGCAAATAAGTATGTAAGATGAGCACATAAAAGTTTGCCCCTCGGGCAAAGCTCAAACAGCACCAGCCCCTCGGGCTCAATATCAATCGCTCAGAACAGTATCAGCCCCTCGGGCTCAGTCTCAATCACATGGTAAAACATCAGCCCCTCGGGCTCACTCCCAACTCACATCAACCCCTCGGTCTCACTCCCAACTCATATCAGTACAACTTCAGCCCCTCGGGCTCACTCTCACTCATATGGGTACCCGCGCTCACTGTGGGTGTGCAGACTCCGGAGGGGCTCCTACAGCCCAAGCGCTATCAATAAGGCATGAAAGCCTGAACAATATCAATGCGAGGCCTGAAAGCCTGCTCATAATACACTCGAGGCCTGAAAGCCTCCTCACCAATCACTCGAGGCCTGAAAGCCTCCTCACAGCACTCATCATGTCCTCACACATGGCCCTCGGCCTCAATCAGTCCTAAATAATCAAAAGCCCCTCGGGCATCAGTAAAACGATAATACTCAGCTCAGACAATAGTTCAAATATCAGTTAAAAACTCCAAGTTGAGAAAAATATAGCTGAGTTCATGAAACATTGTAATTCAAATGGAATAATATTTCAAATAGTGATGAAAACAATGATGATAGCTAACAAAGAGTTCAAACAGTCGGCAATAAGCCCCAAATATGGAAATGAGCCCAAGTCATAGTGAAAAATAACACGTCATAGTAAAATACACGGTAAAATCAACAACCGGGACGGACCAAGTCACAATCCCCAATGGTGCTCTACCCCAAGCTCATATCCGGCGTGCAAGTCACCTCAATACAGCACTATGATGTGCAAATCCGGGGTTTCGGACCCTCAGGATATTATTTACAAGTATTACTCACCTAGAACCGGCAAAATCTCTAGCTCGCGATGCCTTTGCCACTCAAATCAGCCTCCACGCGCGTCGAACCTAACCAAAATCGGAGCGAATACATCACAATATGCTAAGGGATCAATACCCAATCGAAAACAACCGAGAAATAGCAAAAATCTCGAAAATAGCAAAACCCGATCCCCTGGCCCGCTTATCGAAAAATTACAAAACTTACATTACCGGATTCCTCGTCTCGCCACGAGTCCATACATATTAAGAACTCCCAAATCCGAGCTCAAATGACATATCAAATCCCAATTTGAAATATCAAAACTCAAGCCCTAGCTTTACCCCTTTTTGGTGAATTTCAACCAATTTCCATGTTAAATCTAACATAATCTCGTGTATTTAGGCTAAGGAACTTACATCCAATCAATCCTCCTTGAATCCCTCTTCAATTAGCTCTCCCAAGCTCCAAAATCGCTCAACAATGAAGGAAAAATAACATAGTCTCGCGGATGAAATATCAATTAAAACCCTTCTGCCCAGTTGGTATTTACTCTATGCGAACGCGAGAGTCCTCCCGCGTTTGCGATGAACAAATCTCGCCTCTGCCAAAAATACCCTTCGCGAACGCGGTTGCATCCATGCGAACGCGAAGGTCTGGAACTCAATCTTACGCGAACGCGAACATCACCACGCGAACGCGAAGGGCAACAGCCCTGGAACCCTACTCCTTATACGGGAACGCATCCCCCATCATGCGAACGCGATGCATGGTAAGCTTTCCTTACGCGATCGCGAAGCCTCATATGCGAACGCGAAGGCCAAAAATCCTTGCCCTCAAATTCCTTCTACGCGTTCACGTCTCTACAATGCGAACGCGAAGAACAATTCTTCTGCAACAAAATAGCTGAAAATCTGCAATCTTTTAAGGCCAAGATTGGTCCGATTGACCATCCAAAATGACGCCGAGGACTCCGGGACCTCAACCAAAAGCACCAACATGACCTATGACATCATACGAACTTGTTCCAATCTTCAAAACACATCAAACAACGCTAAAACCATTAAACCACATCGGATTCAAGCCTAAGTTTCTTCAAAACTTCCGAAATACGCATTTGATCAAAAACCCGACCAAAACACCTCTGAATAACCTGAAATTTTGCCCACACATCCAAAATCACCTAACAGAACTACTTCAACTCTCGGAATTCCATTCGGACCCTCGAATCAAAATCTCACCTATCGACCGAAAATCGCCAAAATACCAACTTCGCCAATTCAAGCCTAATTCTACATCGGGTCTCCAAAATCACTTCCGATCACGCTCCTAAGTCACAAATCATCCCCCGAAGCTAACCGAATCACTGGAAATCACATTCGAGCCCTCCAACTCAATAGTCAACATTTGATTGACTTTTTCAACTTAAGCTTTCCTTAAAGAGACTAAGTGTCTCATTTCTTATCAAAATCAATCCAAATCAACTCTAACACACCAAACACTTATAATGAAACATGAAGAAGCATAAAACGGGGAAAACGGAGTAGTAACACATGAGACGACGGGTCAGGTCGTCACATCCTCCCCAACTTAAACAAACGCTCGTCCTCGAGCGTACCCAGAGTTGTCCTAGAAGCCAACCAACAGTTAAATGACCTTACCAAGCATATACCCGGGGTGATCCCACGTCACCCTAACTCACATAGGTCCAATAATACAACACAGCCGAAATTTCACAGTCCATCTAGACCATAAACCGTAGAACCACATTGCACTTCAGAAATAATACCCAGAATAAACCCGAACCAGCTGTAGTAACCCATACCTGCAACCTCAGGTGAAATCATACAACATATCACATAATCCAACACTCGAAACAATAGTCTCTATTCAGAGCAGTTGCCCACAATACTCAATTATCGATAGGAACCTCCTATTAGCTAAAGTCTTATTCAACACTTTCAAATACTGCCAACGATAATTAAAACATGCGATAAACTGCAACCATTCCTCAGATCAACCTTACTTGAAGCCACTTCCCTTTTGACAAATACCACAACAGATTTCCGGACCAGACTTCGATTTTATCCTTCTAACAAGCTGAAACCACATCTGTTAGAATTCATTAATGACTCCAATGATCACCTCGAACCCAACACACCACTCTGGTGATATGACACCTCNCTTACTCATTATAATAAAGTACCGAGTATCGATCGTAAGTACACTGAGTGCATAACAATATCTATATATAGCGTTATAAGCTACAAAACTCAAGCACAATTAAGGTTTCCCCCTCAACTTCCACTATGAATCCCGATAGCACCGCACCATATGTGCCCATAGCCCACAAATCATAATGTCTCGCAATGCGGAAAACACTCACACTGGAACATGCATCCGAAAAGGCCCTTAACACTGGAACTGAACCAATATGAAGAACCTCAACACTGGGACAACTAGTCTACACCCCAATATCATATCCAAAATCCAATATACTAGGCAAAGAAAGGCCCACTCGGGCCTTTAAATCCCAATAGCCGCTAACGGTACCAATACACACGATCCACAACCACTACATAGTCTGTACCTGAGAACTCTTAGTCTCTAACTCCATATAGAACAAGAATCACTGTACCTGATCCCAAATCCCGCAGTATGAATACATATCACATCTTGAGTACCCAATCATTCCCCGAAAGNTGCCACAACTTTCATAATACATGCACCAATGAGAAACAGTCTCAACATACTCAAATCATGACAATTGACTCAAATGAAAGAGTGGTACCTCAAGCTCATCAGTAGCATTACAACACTAAGCTGAGACCCCGTCTCACATCATAGAAATAGAGTACCTGAATTCCTCCTCGAAAGGTCATAACTTCACGTGGCCTCGCCACAACGCGCGATCCTATCCAAACACTGTTACACATGAAACACCTCAAGTCACCATGCTCAAAATAGACAGCCACGCACAGATTGATGTCTGAAACCAAGCAATCCATCACACCCACGGTGAAGCAAGTAATATACACCATTCAATCCTGAAAGGACACAACCGATGCGCTATTCGCCGAGCAACACCCAATACGGACTTTCCTCAGAAACCAGGAAGCAAGGCATACAAAGTAACATATGGAAAACTATTCTCAACATCACACTGTTGCGGCGTGCAACCCGATCCAGATAACATACCCATGGCGGCGTGCCACCCGATCCACACAAATATCTCACATAGGGAGATGCACATCGAGCCAAACTTACTCATTATAATAAAGTACCGAGTATCGATCGTAAGTACACTGAGTGCATAACAATATCTATATATAGCGTTATAAGCTACAAAACTCAAGCACAATTAAGGTTTCCCCCTCAACTTCCACTATGAATCCCGATAGCACCGCACCATATGTGCCCATAGCCCACAAATCATAATGTCTCGCAATGCGGAAAACACTCACACTGGAACATGCATCCGAAAAGGCCCTTAACACTGGAACTGAACCAATATGAAGAACCTCAACACTGGGACAACTAGTCTACACCCCAATATCATATCCAAAATCCAATATACTAGGCAAAGAAAGGCCCACTCGGGCCTTTAAATCCCAATAGCCGCTAACGGTACCAATACACACGATCCACAACCACTACATAGTCTGTACCTGAGAACTCTTAGTCTCTAACTCCATATAGAACAAGAATCACTGTACCTGATCCCAAATCCCGCAGTATGAATACATATCACATCTTGAGTACCCAATCATTCCCCGAAAGATATTTTAAAATTCTCCTGAGCCATCAACTTAATCACATTGCCCTTTTTCTGCAGCATATACCCTCATCGAATCACTATGATTGCCATTACCATTTTCCTTAGTCATATGAGGATCATTCACCCTAATCATCTGAAGATCGATTCTTTAATCACTTACAACTGCCCGTGCTACTTAAGAATTTAATGACTTTCCATTCCAAACTGAATCGAACCTTACACACACAAATCCCAATCCTCCACAAAATATCGCATATACCATACCACACTAGGATAGCATGAGAACTTTTATCTCTCTTTCGCGCTGCAGACATCGACGCACTCAACTAGTCAAGAACTTTCATTGGTCCCATTTAGAAGAAAAATCATTACACACTCCATGCTTCGCATACCCATAGAAAATATACTCATTTTCAAACCACGGTAAAACCCAACAAGAACATCTCTGCCAACTCCATTTGTACAAGCTAAACTGCCAGGACTAAATCCTTCTGTCTAACCCAAGCTGAGCAAGCCGTCAAAACCCAAGAGCATTGCTGTAAAATGCATGTAAAAGCTCATTACCTCGAATACATACAAAGAATTAATCATACCCTCACCATGCCGATTCGGTCTATTATCAAGCTATTCTGTCTATAAAATTTCTCTTTTTGTTCATCATCCACTCGATATTTCTCCCTCGCTATAGCATCACAATGCCTCAATCCAGGCTTACCACACGAGACTCACACATAAGACCACATTGTTTCAAACCCATGAGCCACTGAATACTCTCTCAAACATTCCCAGAAATACCACATTCTAGAATACTTTACTTTGAAGAACTTCCTGCGAACCTAAATTCGTTACCATTACCTTCCAGATACCGATACATAGGATCCCATGATCGACATAAAAATACCACAAGCCTCGACATTTTCTGATGAAAACACGGTCTCTGACCACATACACAACCTTGAGACACCTGATTGTTACATGTAAAATCTTGACCACATTAGAATCATTCTCGAAAGTCATTCACTCCTATTCCAAATGCAAATTACCTGACTTAACGAACAGAACCACTCGTGCCTTATTAGCACTCTGATACCGCAGGATATGATCTCATTCAAATACCAACAAACATCTTCCTTCTCAATACGCTGAGCATTCTTTATCCACAACAGCTCCAGACATCCAATTATTTCAACACACCTACGAAGTATCATATAACCTTTGTCAAAATTTTGCTTCACTCGTGCCATCCTCGGCTCAATTTCTGCAACCAGAACTGATCCACCAGCATATCTCGAAATGGAACCAACATAGCACATGACCGTGCAATCAGCTAATCAACAGTAACCTCCCCAACTTGGCTCGAAGCCATATATCAGGACACACTCAACATCTCCTACCACTTTTACTCTAATGATGCCACAATATCATAGTGAGATTAAACTCAAATCGTTTACAAGTTTGTGAAAACATAGATCATCTAGTACTGTAATCCTCTGCAGTTCCCGCATCTATATCTACATCAGTTGAGTCCACTCTCTTAAGCGACCCAATTTTTCAAATTACAACACGTACCCTTCAATTACACATGGGATCTTCTAACGGACACATAAGGATCATACCACTCAAGAACACTCCGCAGGAGATAAACCACCTGCTTCGCCTCAGTTTAGTATTTCAGCACACCTTCCACCGTCATACACATAACACAATCATTTAGTCTTCCTGAGTCTGAACTCATACCGCCACATGTGATGCACTTACTTTCGAACTAGGAGATACGAAAACATTCTTCACGCGCCCATAACTCGGGCTACACATCGAATCACAATAGGAATCAAACACTTAACAGTTCATCCATTTTCCAGCAGACTTCTTCGTCACTACCAAGTCACATAGATACATCTCGCAGTACTAACATACTCATTACATAGATATCCAACCGCCATTCCGGCTAATAGGGACAATATCGAACATATAAGTTCAGAACACTTGCTCACACAATCAGAACCTCGGTGCTCAAGCGATAGGCAAAGATCCGGCCTCAAGTCCTCCATACTGGCCCGATATACTCAAAATGATTACCTCTCGCCCCTCGATCGGGGAATCAGAAAGCCATCAAGGCACATATAATACCGAGCGCTCATGTGCGCATACAGACGTGAGGAAGGAATTTCAAGAGTATATCTCAAGCTGAATCAAGTACGCACGATAAGAATTCCATGAAAGAGAAGTTTTTCTTAAAGGTTTTGCAGCCTCTCGAGGATAAATACGGACGTCTCATTACCGATCCGCGAGACTCTACTAAACCTGCTCATGACTCGTGAGACCTAGTAACCTAGGCTCTAATACCAACTTGTCACGACCCAATTTCCAAACCCGGTCGTGATGGCGCCTCTCGTGAAGACAATGCCAGCCAACTAACCCAAATCGTCTCTTTAACAATCATTAAACATAATGAATAGAAAATACAACTTAATGGCATTAAAACCGTTAATTACAACCCAACACAACCCGACCGGGGTGTCACAAGTCACTAGCATCTAAAGAAGACAGAACACAACTACTGGGCCAATAATAATATACAGAATAAAATCTGGAATCATAAGATGAAGTCCGGTGCCGTGAACGCTGGCGGTCACCTTACCCACTACACTAGTAATACCTTCAATCAGCTATTTACCCGCTTCCGGGTGAACAATACCTGCAACTGCACGCGAGGTGCAGGGAGTAAAGTGAGTACTCCAACTCAATGAGTAATAAAAATAAATAATAACTGAGCAGCGAGAAATCCCGTAAAGCAACCAACAGGCTATACAGAAGCCGGGTACAATTTTCGAGAAACGGTGAAATCAATGAACTCTTTAGAAATGTTTCGGCTCAGTTCAAATCTCTTTTGAAAATGGTCTTTTCAATAATTACAAAAATTGTTTGAAAATAGTTAGTGTTGATTAGCACAGAAAATCCGCCCCTCGGGCACGAATACCACAATATAACAGGTAAAAATGCAAATAAGTATGTAAGATGAGCACATAAAAGTTTGCTCCTCGGGCACAACTCAAACAGCACCAGCCCCTCGGGCTCAATATCAACCGCTCAGAACAGTATCAGCCCCTCGGGCTCAGTCTCAATCATATGGTACAACATCAGCCCCTCGGGCTCACTCCCAACTCAAATCAACCCCTCGGGCTCACTCCCAACTCACATCAGTACAACATCAGCCCCTCAGGCTCACTCTCACTCATATGGGTACCCGCGCTCTCTGTGGGTGTGCAGACTCCGGAGGGGCTCCTACAGCCCAAGCGCTATCAATAAGGACTGAAAGCCTGAATAATATCAATGCGAGGCCTGAAAGCCTGCTCATAATACACTCGAGGCCTGAAAGCCTCCTCACATGACACTCGAGGCCTGAAAGCCTCCTCACCAATCACTCGAGGCCTGAAAGGTTCCTCACATCACTCATCATGTCCTCACACATGGCCCTCGACCTCAATCAGTCCTAAATAATCAAAAGCCCCTCGGGCAGCAGTAAAACCATAATACTCAGCTCAGACAATAGTTCAAATATCAGTTAAAAACTTCAAGTTGAGAAAAATATAGCTGAGTTCATGAAATAGTGTAATTCAAATGGACTGAGTTCAAATAGTATTTCAAATAGTGAGGAAAACAATGATGATAGCTCACAAGGAGCTCAAACAGTCGGCAATAAGCACCAAATATGGCAATAAGCCCAAGTCATAGTGAAAAACAACACATGATAGTTAAATACGCGGTAAAATCAACAACTGGGACGGACCAAGTCATAATCCCCAACGGTGCTCTACCCCAAGCTCATATCCGGCGTGCAAGTCACCTTAATACAGTACTATGATGTGCAAATCCGGGGTTTCGAACCCTCAAGATATCATTTACAAGTATTACTCACCTCGAACCGGCAAAATCCCTAGCTCGAGATGCCTTTGCCCCTCAAACCGGCCTCCACGCACGTCGAACCTAACCAAAATCGGAGCGAATACATCACAATATGCTATGGGATCAATACCCAATCGAAAACAATCGAGAAATAGCAAAAATCTCGAAACTAGCAAAACCCGAGCTCCGGGCCCGCTTCTCAAAAAATTACAAAACTTACATTACCGGATTCCTCGTCTCGCCACGAGTCCATACATATCAAGAACTCCCAAATCCGAGCTCAAATGGCCTATCAAATTCCAATTTGAAATATCAAAATTCAAGCCCTAGATTTACCCTTTTTTGATGAATTTCAACCAATTTCAATGTTAAATCTAACATAATCTCGTGTATTTAGGCTAAGGAACTTACCTCCAATCAATCCTCCTTGAATCTCTCTTCAATTAGCTCTCCCAAGCTCCAAAATCGCTCAATAATGGTGGAAAAATAACATAGGCTTGCGGATGAAATATCAATTAAAACCCTTCTGCCCAGCCGGTATTTACTCTATGCGAACGCGAGAGTCCTCCCGCGTTCGCGATGAACAAATCTCGCCTCTGCCAAAAATACCCTTTGCGAACGCGGTTGCATCCACGTGAACGCGAAGGTCTGGAACTAAATCTTACGCGAACGCGATGGTCTGGAACTCAATCTTACGCGAACATCACCACGCGAACGCGAAGGGCAACAGCCCTGGAACACAGCTCCTTATACGCGAACGCATCCCCCATCACGTGAACGCGATGCATGGTCTGCTTTCCTTACGCGATCGTGAAGCCTCAGATGCGAACACGAAGGCCAAAAATCCTTGCCCTCAAATTCCTTCTACGCGTTCGCGTCTCACAAATTCAAACGCGAAGAAAAATTCTTCTGCAACAAAATAACTGAAAATCTGCAATCTTTTAAGGCCAAGATTGGACCGATTGACCATCCGAAATCACGCCGAGGCCCCCGGAACCTGAACCAAAAGTACCAACATGACCTATGACATCATACGAACTTGTTCCAATCTTCAAAATACATCAAACAACGCTAAAACCATTAAATCACATTGGATTCAAGCCTAAGTTTCTTCAATACTTCCGAAATACGCATTTGATCAAAAACCCGACCAAAATACCTCCGAATGACCTGAAATTTTGCCCACACATCCAAAATCACATAACGGAACTACTTCAACTCTCGGAATTTCATTCTGACCCTCGGATCAAAATCTCACCTATCGACCGGAAATCGCCAAAATACCAACTTCGCCAATTCAAGCCTAATTCTACATCGGGTCTCCAAAATCACTTTCGATCATGCTCCTAAGTCATAAATCTTCCCCCGAAGCTAACTGAATCACCGAAAATTACATCCGAGCCCTCTAACTCAATAGTCAACATTCGATTGACTTTTCCAACTTAAGCTTTCCTTAAAGAGACTAAGTGTCTCATTTCTTATCAAAATCAATCCAAATCAACTCTAACACACCACATACTGAGAATGAAACATGAAGAAGCATAAAACGGGGAAAATGGAGCAGTAACACATGAGATGACGTGTCGGGTCGTCACAAATATAGGTGGTTAATTGTAGAGTTAGCTAACCTTATCAGTTAGACGGTTAGAAAGGTAGTTAGGAGGTTAGTAACTAATTTGTATTAGTATAAATACAGTGTAGATATTAAAATGTATACATAAGTTCATTTCCTTTAATTTTTCAATAGAACAGTAATTCTGTTTCTCTGAATTCTCTCTTAGCTTCTTTTCCAAGTCGAGCTTCCGGCTAAGAACTTCTATAACCGTGGAAGCTAACAATAAGCTTTTCTACTTTAACAATGCCAAAAATGGAACGTCAACATTCAACAAAACAAAAACATACCTAAATGAAAAGTAGTAGTAGTATATAAATGGGATGTTTCTTCCTCTTTGTAAATTTACCGTGCTTACCATAAACACTAGCATCTACATTAAAACGAGTTCCTTTTCATTTATTCAGAGCTCTTTTAATGGGGGCCGTTTGACAATTGAATTTAAGAGGAACAAAAAAAGAAATAATGTGAAATCAGGAGAAACGTGTAGCCATAACAACCAATAGTCTTGGAATTTTCAATGATTGAGAGGCCATTTTCATGGGTTCATCTGATTCCGACATTTTTCATATAAATAGTATAGGTACATTTGTGAAAAATCACTATAATTACAGAAAAAGAAAAAGATTATGGACCTTTCATTTCAAAAGTTTATTAAGTTCGTGATATGAACATAATTATTGAACCCATCAAATGTAAAATTTAAAGCCATCTTTTGTAATAGCAACAGGGGCAAAGCTATGTTTGGAGACCCTTCATCGAAAAATTATATCGTGCATTGGATAATATATTACTCCTTTTGTTTTAATTTAGATGACACATTTTCCTTATTAGTCCTTTCCGAAAAGAATTACATATTTAGAAATAATTTAACTTTAAACTTCTCATTCAACTCACTTTACCTTAATAAAAAGTTTTCATAGCCATACAATTATCATGGCCGACTAAGCTTTTGGCTCTTAAGCTTTATAAATCACATGTTTCATAAGTCATCATTTTTTTCGTAAACTTTGTGCCAAGTCAAACTACATCATCAAAATTGAAACGGAAGGAATATTTATTATTGATACAAAATAAAATTTGGATACCCATACATAGCCCCATTAGCAAAAGGCATTCAAAATTTGAACAATCTTCTGAAATTTTTTGGCTACGCCACTAAGAGCCCGTTTGGCCAAGCTGCCAAAATCTGCTTATTTTGAAATGTACTTTTTTCTAAAAGAAAAAATAATAATTTGTGTTTGGCCGATTCATTTAAGAAGTACTTTTTATAATATTTGATAAACAAATTATATTTGGCCAATCTTTATAAAAAGTACTTTGAGTGTCAAATTACCAAAAGGATAGTACCAAGCTTTAATAAATATTTTAAAAAGAAAAATAAATTTTAATATTTATTATCGGAGACTGTTATTATTTTTTATTTAATTTAATTAAAATATAAACATAAAGTAAACATACATACTAAATATTTAAATCATTGTAACATATATAGTTATACCAAAGCAATAATATTATCTAGTATAATTACTTGTTATTTACACCATGAAATAATAAGCAAAGTCACTCACACATGATAATATTTCACAATAATTTTGTCACGACCCGGATTTTCCACCATCGGAAGTCGTGATGGCGCCTACTGTCGGAGCTAGGCAAGCCAAGCATTTAAATATTTTCTGATAAAAACCCAACAATAATAATAATAACGAGTCATTTAAATAAAAGCGGAAGTCTTTAAAATATAGATAACTGAAAACTCAAAATGCGGAAGTTTAATATTTCTCTATCCAAGACTGGTGTCGCTATCTCATGAACTACTAAAGAGTGCTACAAACAAGTCTAAATAGAAAATACATAAATGTATGTCTCGGTACGATGGAAACAAACTGAAAACATGGAAAGGGACTTCGGCCTGCGAACGCTAGCTAGGCTACCTCGTAAGTCCCTGGATTGAGTCAGCTCCCGATCAATATCCTACTGTTGTGGTCTAAAAGCTGCTCCGGTACCGTGATCTGTGCAAAAGAGCACAGAAGTGTAGCATCAGTACAACCGACCCCATGTGCTAGTAAGTGCCTGGCCTAACCCCGGCGAAGTAGTGACGAGGCTAGACAAGACTTCCGAACCAATCTGTGTAGTTTAATATATATATATATATATATATATGTGTGTGTGTGTGTGTGTGTGTGTGTGTGCAATAAAAGGAAAGGATACATAAATTATACAGTTAGGGGGGAGCATACTATGGGAGAAGTACAGTCCGGATATAAAGTCAACAATTTAAGCAAGAAACCGTGCAATAATAATAATTAAAGAGAGCAGGAAAATTTAACAGTTGCACGACATCAATCTTCGTGCTTTTACTCTTATCCTCACCAAAAGCAATCAAATAAAGTGCATGGCGTCAACCTTCATGCTTTCCCTCACATAACTCCCATATCATGGCACGGAATAATCCTCCGTGCAATATGAATCAAATCAGAGCACGGAATGTTCCTTCGTGCATAAATAATCAAAACATGGCACGGAATGACCCTTCGTGCAAATATAATCAAAACATGGCACGGAATGACCCTTCGTGCAAATATAATCAAAACATGGCTCGGAATGACCCTTCGTGCAAATATAATCAAAACATGACACGGAATGACCCTACGTGCAAATATAATCAAAACGTGGCACGAAATGACCCTTCGTGCAAATATAATCAAAACATGGCACGGAATGACCCTTCGTGCATTATCACTCTTCCTCACCCAAACAGAAATCACAACCAAACGAGGCGAAGGGATAGACAAATAATAAGAAACGTCCCAGCAAGGGAAAAACACAAGTAAACAGCTAAATTCCGGCAAGGGAGCAACAACAATAACTTTCGCATCCCGGCAAGGGTGATAATCAATATACTCAAACCATCCCGGCAAGGGATTAACCATATCTCTTTCTATTTATTTTATTTTTTACTCAATAGTCTCTTTACCGCTCGAGCTAACGCTCCAATGAATTTACAATTCATAATTAGTCCCCATACTCTTCATATTACATAGAATTCATCAATTAACGTGGAAGAGTCATAACAATATCAGAATAAGAACAAACAAGGACCCATTATCATGCTAGACACCGGTGTATAGATACTCGTCACCATGCCTATACACCGTACTCAACATTTAGCAATTAGAAAACAACACCCTAATCCTATTCCCTCAAGCCAAAGTTAGATCAAACACTTACCTCGAATGCTCCAAACTCAACTCAATCCTCTAGAGAAGCTTTACCCCTCGAATTCACCACCAAACCGCTCGAATCTAGTCACAAATTACTTGAATGAATTAACAAATGCTACTTGAATCAATTTGAATGCATGAAAATGAATTTCCCAAAGTTTGTTCAAAAATTCCGGAAAATTCCCCTGGGCCCACGTGGTCAAAACCCGAGGTTCGAACAAAACACTATTACCCATTTCCCCATGAACTCAGATATATAAGTTGTTTTGCAATCGGACCTCGAATTGAGGTTTAAAACCCCTAATTTTAGAAACCCTAGGCCCTACCCTAAATTTCCAAATTTCTCCATTAAAATCTTAGTTTTGAAGTTGAAATTGTGTTTAAAGATGTTAAGTAGTGAAGAAAATAAGTTAGAAATCACTTACCAATCGTTTTAAAGAAAGCGAATCGCTTGGAAAATTGCCTCTTATGTTTTGGGTTTTGAAAAAGTAAAAAATGACTGAAAATCCCGACTTTATATACTTCACTGAAGGCTGGCGCGGACCGCACAAAGATGCACCGCGGCCGCGCCGAGGAAGGGAAGAAAAAGGGCCTCTTTGAAACTGCCCAGCGCGGACCGCATTAAGTTGGTGTGCGGTCACGCTGGTGGAATGAATATGAAACCACCTCTCTGAATCTTCCAACGCGGACCGCGCTAATATGGCACGCGGTCGCGCTGGTCGATCTGGGATTACTAGCCCTCTGAACCCAAGCCACGCGGACCGCGCAGGAATGCACCGCGGCCGCGCGACTTCCAGTGCGGACCGCGCGGGAACGACCGCGGCCGCGCTGGGGGGTCCTGCAACACATGACCTGCAACATCTGATACTTTTAAGTCTAGGACCTCTCGGGACCTACTCAAAATGCACCCGACCCCTTGGGGCTCCAAACCAAACATACATATAATCTAAAAAATATACTACGGACTCATCCGTGCGTTCATATCGCCCAAAACAACATCATAAGCATCAAATTAGGCCTCAAGACCCATGATTTCTCTCCAAATTTTTCCATGAACATCAAATTTACAGCTTCGAGTCAAAACACGTCAAATGACGTCCAAAATAAACCAAACTTTACAGCAATTACTTAGACCATATATAAGATACGTACCAGGCGTCAGAACCAAAATACGTGCCCGGTACCACAGGCTTTTAATCAAATATCACTTTCCAATTCTTTAATTATTTTCAAAAAATAGTTTCACAAAAAAAATTCATTTCTCTGACTTGGGACCTCGAAATTTGATTTCGGGCACACACCCAAGTCTCATATTTTTCTACGGACTCTCCAGGGCTGTCGAATCACGAGTCCGGGTCTGTTTTCCCAAAACGTTGATCGGGGTCAAACTTAATCAATTAAAACATCAAAATTTATTATCTTTCTCATAATTTAACATTTAAACGTTCCGGCTACGCGCCCGGAATGCGCACACAAGTCGAGGCGACCCCCAAGTGAGGTTTTCACAACCTTAGAAGTATAGAGTGAGTAGGAATACAGGTGATGACCCTTTGGGTCGTCACATTCTCCACCTCTAAAACAACTGTTCATCCTCGAACGGACAAAAGAAAGAAGTACCTGAGTCGGGGAAAATATGAGGATAATGGCTCCGCATATCAGACTCGGACTCCCAGGTCGATGCCTCATGAGGCTGACCTCTCCACTGGACACGCACTGAAGGAAAACTCTTCGACCTCAACTGTCGAACCTGCCGGTCTAGAATGGCTACCGGCTCCTCCTCATAGGATAGATCCTTGCCCAACTGGATAGTACTAAAGTCTAACACATAGGTGGGATCGTCGTGATACCTCCGAAGCATAGACACGTGGAAAGCTAGATGCACGACTGATAAGCTGGGTGGAAATACAAGCCTATAAGCCACCTCTCCCACTTGGTCAAGAATCTCAAACGGGCCAATGTACCTAGGACTAAGCTTGCCCTTCTTCCCGAACCTCATCACGCCCTTCATAGGTGACACTCGGAGCAATACCCGCTCACCAACCATGAAAGATACATCTCGGACCTTACGGTCTGCATAAGTCTTCTGCCTAGACTGAGCTGCATGAACCCTCTCCTGAATGATCTTGACCTTATCTAAGGCCTCCCGAACTAAGTCAGTACCCAACAACCGAGCCTCTCCCGGCTCAAACCATCCCACTAGAGACCGACATCGCCTACCATACAACGCCTCATATGGAGCCATCTGAATGTTGGACTGGTAGTTGTTGTTGTAGATGAACTCTGCTAAGGGAAAAAACTGGTCCCACGAGCCTCCAAAATCAATTACACAGGCTCAAAGCATATCCTCCAATATCTGGATAGTCCTCTCGGACTGACCGTCCGTCTAGGGATGAAATGTTGTACTCAACTCAACTTGGGTGCCCAAATCCCGCTGAACTGCTCTCCAGAATCACGAGATAAACTGCGTACCCCGATCCGAAATGATAGATACCGGCACACTGTGAAGGCGAACAATCTCCCGAATATAAATCTTGGCTAACCTCTCGGATGAATAAGAGACTGCCACAGGGATGAAATGTGCTGACTTGGCCAGTCTATCCATAATAACCCAAATCGCATCGAACTTCTTCCGAGTCAACGGAAGTTCGGTAACGAAGTCTATGGTAATCCTCTCTCACTTCCACTCGGGAAGCTCAATCCTCTGAAACAAACCACCAGGTCTTTGATGCTCATACTTAACTTGCTGACAATTCAAACATCGTGCCACATATGCGACAATATCTTTCTTCATCCTACGCCACAAATAATGCTGCTGCAAGTCCTGATACACCTTCGCGGCGCCCGGGTGAATAGAATACCGAGAACTACGGGCCTCCGCAAAGATCGACTCTCGAATCCCATCAACATCGGGCACACAAACTCGCCCCTGCAATCTCAAAACACCATCACGGTCTAAGGTCACGTTCGTGGCACCTCCCCGCTGCACCGTGTCTCTCAGGACACACAATTGGGGGTCATCAAACTGCCGATCACGGATACGCTCCAATAATGATGAACGAGCGACCGTGCAAGCTAACACCCTACTAGGGCTCAGAAATGTCTAACCTCACAAATAGATTGGCCAAGGCCTGAATATCCAAAGCAAGCGGTCTCTAGCTGACCGGAATATAATCAAGACTACCCATGCTAGCAAACTTCCTGCTCAATGCGTCGGACACCACGTTGGCCTTCCCCGGGAGATACAAAATAGTAACATCATAATCTTTCAATAGCTCCAACCATCTCCTCTGCCTCACATTCAGCTCCTTCTGCTTGAACAGATACTGAAGACTCTTGTGATTCGTGTACATCTCACACGTCACACCATATAAATAATTCCTCCAAATCTTAAGGCATGAACAATGGATGCCAACTCTAAATCATGCACCGGATAGTTTTTCTCACTCGAAGCATAAGCTATAACCTTGCCATCCTGCATCAACACTGTGCCAAGCCCAATATGGGAAACATCACAATAGACGGTATAAGGCCCTAAACCTGTGGGCAAAACCAACACTGGCGCCATAGTCAGAGCCGTCTTGAGCTTCTGAAATCTCACCTCACACTCATCCGACCATCTGAACTGAGCACCCTTCTGTGTCAATCTGGTCATCGGGGTTGCGATGAATGAAAATCCCTCCACAAACCGACGGTAGTAACCTGCTAACCCCAAGAAACTCCGAATCTCTATCGCTGAAGCTGGTCTAGGCTAGTTCTTGAATGCCTCTATCTTCTTTGGGTCCATCTCAATACCCTCTGCTGATACAATGTGACCCAGAAATGCAACCCAACTCAACCAGAACTCGCACTTCGAGAACTTAGCATATAACTGGCAATCCTTCAAAGTCTGAAGAACTACTCTGAGGTGCTACTCGTGCTCCTCCTGGCTGCGGGAGTACACCAAAATATCATCAATAAAGACTATCACGAACAAGTCCAAGTACGGCCTGAATACCCGGTTCATCAACTCCATGAATGCTGCTGGGTCATTGGTAAAGCCAAATGACATGACCAAAAAATCATAGTGCCCATGCCGGGAGTGGAATGCTGTCTTAGGGACATCGGACGCCCTAATCCTCAACTGGTGGTAGCCAGATCTCAAGTCTATCTTTGAAAACACCCTCGCACCCTGAAGCTGGTCGAACAAATCGTCAATCCTCGACAACAGATACTTATTCTTGATCGTCACCTTGTTCAATTGCCAGTAATCAATGCACATTCTCATCGAATCATCCTTCTTCTTTACAAACAACACCGGCGCACCCCAAGGAGAAACACCGGGTCTAATGAAACCCTTCTCCAACAAGTACTGCAACTGGTCCTTGAACTCCTTTAACTCTGTCGGGGCCATACGATACGGCGGGATAGAAATGGGCTGCATGCCCGAAGCCAGATCAATACAGAAATCAATATCCCTATCGAGCAGCATACCCAACAGGTTTGAAGGGAAAACCTCGGGGAACTCCCGAACAATAGGAATAGAATCAATAGAAGGAACCTCTGTGCTGGAATCGCGAACATACGCTAAATAAGCTAAACACCCCTTCTCGACCATGCGTCGAGCCTTTACATATGAAATAATACTACGGGTGGCATATCGTAGGGTCCCTCTCCACTCCAATAGGGATAAATCTGGTAAAGCCAAGGTCACGGTCTTGGCGTGACAATCCAAGATAGCATGATACGGGGACAACCAATCCATCCCTAATATAACGTCGAAATCCACCATGTCTAAAAGCAATAAATCAACACAGGACTCAAGACCCTCAAACACTACCACACAGGAACGATGAACTCGTTCGACCACTATAGCATCACCCACCGGTGTAGATACATAAATAGGGATACCCAAAGCATCACTAGGCATAGCCAGGTAGGGTGCAAAATAAGATGACACATATGAATATGTAGACCCAGGGTCAAATAGCACTGAAGCATCCCTATCAAAGACCATAATAGTACCTGTAATAACAGTATCTAAAGACTCAGCCTCTGGCCTGGCTGGCAAAGCATAGCACCGGGGCTGTGCCCCACCTCCCTAAACCATGTCTCTAGGATGATCGGCTACTGGCTGACCCCTACCTTTGCCGGTCCGAGCTCCACCTCTACAGTCTCTACCTCCACCTCTATGATCCCTACCCCCGCCTTTAGATGGCCGGGCAAGCTATGGATCACCTGGTGCTTGAATCATGGGGCGAGGACCCTGCTGCTGAGAGCTACCCGAGGCTCGAGGGCAAAATCTAACAATGTGACCTGGGTTACCACACCCATAACAAGCCCTCGGCTACTGAGACTGCTGGCCCTGTTGACCTGAATGTCCTCCCCGGAAGCTCTAAAGTGGCGGTGCACTGATGGGCTGCTGATCAGAATAATGCTGTTGAGAACCACCACCGCCTGGAGTACCATGGGAGACCTGGAGTGCTGACTGAAAGGGCCACGATGAATGGCCTCTACCATAAGAATCCCTACCTCCAGATGAGGTACCACTTAACCTACCAGAATGACAAGGCCTCTTATCCGACACATGACCACCTCCTCGTGCAAGGGACATCTCAACTCTGCAGGCCGCATTGGCCCCCTTCTAAAAAGAAATCTCACTACCGGCTCCCATAACCATCTGGAGACGGATCGACTGAATCAATCCATCAATAAACCTCCACACCCCCTCTTACTCTGTGGGGAGTATAACAATAGCATGGTGTGCCAAATCAATGAACCGAGTCTCATACTGTGTGACTATCATAGAGCCCTGCTGGAGGCGCTCGAACTGCCTGCGAAGTGACTCCCACAGAGTGACTGGGAGAAACTTCTCCAAAAATAATTCTTCGAACTGATCCCATGTCAATGGTGGCGACCCTGCTGGTCTGGATAAGCAAAAATCCCTCCATCAAGTCTTGGCGGATCCTGCAAGCCGAAAGGTGGCGAAGTCGACCCCATTGGTCTCCACAATACCCATGGTCCGAAGGTTCTCATGGCAGCTGAATAAGAAATCTTGTGGATCCTCTGATGAAGCACCGCTGAATGTGGTGGTGAAGAGCTTGGAGAACCTATCAAGTCTCCACAAAGCATCCGAAGACATCACCGCTCCATCGCCGGTCTGGGCTGCAATACCTGCCTGAGCTGCCATAGCTGGCTGAACCACTGGGACATGAGCCTGGGGAGCTACCTGCTCCGGAGTATGTGTATAAGGAGTCTGAACTCCTCCTCTAGCCTGAGAAGTGGTTGGTGCTACTGGAAGCAAACCCGCTCTGGTGACACTCTCTATAAAGCCTGCCAGTCTGACTAAAGCATCCTGAAGATCTGGGGTGACCATGACCCCTCCTGGGACCTGAGCTGGGCCCACCGGAGCTGCTGGGGCTGGAACCTCCTCATCATATTCAATATGAGGCTCCACCTCTGGTACTGCTGCCCGGGGGTTGAGCTCTGCCCCTACCTCGGCCTCTGGCACAGCCTTGGCCTCTGCCCCTCGCAGGAGCTGCTGTGCGGTAGAAGAGGAAGCACGTGTTCTCGCCATCTGCGAAAGAACAGAGTGGAAAGACAATCAGTATTTGAGAAACAGAATCGCACGACAAGAAAGAACAAAAGTGAAACTTTTCCTAACTCCGTAGCCTCTAGGGGGTAAATACAGACGTCTCCATACCGATCCCTCATACTCTACCAAGTTTGTCCGTGAGTAGCGAGACCTATGTAGCCTAGCGCTCTGATACCAACTTGTCACGACCCTGATTTCCCACTATCGGGAGTCGTGATGGCACCTACTGTCGGAGCTAGGCAAGCCAAGAATTTAAACAGTTTCTGATAACAACCCAACAATAATAATAATAACGATTCATTTAAATAAAAGCGGAAGTCTTTAAAACATAGATAACTGAAAACCCAAAATACGGATGTTTAATATTTCTCTACCCAAGACTGGTGTCGCTATCTCACGAACTACTAAAGAGTGCTACAAACAAGTCTGAATAGAAAATACATAAATGTCTGTCTCAGTACGATGGAAACAAACTGAAAACATGGAAAGGGACTTCGACCTGCGAACGCCAGCTAGGCTACCTCGTAAGTCCCAGGACTGAGTCAGCTCCCGATAAATATCCTACTACTGTGGTCTAAAAGCTGCTATGGTATCGTGATCTGTGCAAAAGAGCACAGAAGTGTAGCATCAGCACAACCGACCCCATATGTTGGTAAGTGCCTGGCCTAACCCCGGCGAAGTAGTGACGAGTCTAGACAAGACTACCGAACCAATCTTTGCAGTTCTATATATATATATGCAATAAAAGGAAAGAATACAGAAATTAAACAGTTAGGGGGGAGCATACTATTGGAGAAGTACAATCTGGATATAAAGTCAGCAATTTAAGCAAGAAACCGTGCGATAACAATAATTAATGAGAGCAGGAAAATTTAACAGTTGCACGACATCAACCTTCGTGCTTTTACTCTCATCCTCAACAAAAGCAATCAAATAAAGTGCACAGCATCAACCTTCGGGCTTTCCCTCACATAACTCTCATATCATGGCACGGAATAATCCTTCGTGCAATTGTTATCAAATCAGAGCACGAAATGTTCCTCCGTGAATAAATAATCAAAACATGGCACGGAATGACCCTTCGTGCAAATATAATCAAAACATGGCACGGAATGACCCTTCGTGCAAATATAATCAAAACATGGCACGGAATGACCCTTCGTGCAAATATAATCAAAACATAGAACGGAATGACCCTTCGTGCAAATATAATCAAAACGTGGCACGGAATGACCCTTCGTGCAAATATAATCAAAACATGACACGGAATGACCCTTCGTGCAAATATAATCAGAACATGGCACGGAATGACCCTTCGTGCATTATCACTCTTCCTCACCCAAATAGTAATCACAACCAAACGGGGCGAGGGGATAGACAAATAATAAGAAACATCCCGGCAAGGGAAAAACACAAGTAAACAGCTAAATCCCGGCAAGGGAGCAACAACGATAACTTTCACATCCCGGCAAGGGAGATAATCAATATACTCAAACCATCCCGGCAAGGGATTAATCATATCTCTTTCTATTTCTTTCATTTATTACTCAATAATCTCTTTACCGCTCAAGCCAACGCTCCAAAGAATTTACAATTCATAATTAGTCCCCATACTCTTCATATTACATAGAATTCATCAATTAACGTGGAAGAGTCATAACAATATCAGAATAAGTACAAACAAGGACCCTTGGTCATGCTATACACCGGTGTATAGATACTCGTCACCATGCCTATACACCGTACTCAACATTTAGCAATTAGCAAAAAACACCCTAATCCTATTCCCTCAAGCCAAAGTTAGATCAAACACTTACCTCGAATGCTCCAAACTCAACTCAATCCTCTAGAATAGCTTTACCCCTCGAATTCACCACCAAACCGCTCGAATCTAGTCACAAATTACTTGAATGAATTAACAAATGCTACTTGAATCAATTTGAATGCATGAAAATGAATTTCCCAAAGTTTGTTAAAAATTTCCCAAAATGCCCCCGGGCCCACGTGGTCAAAACCCGAGGTTCGAACCAAAACCCGATTACCTATTCCTCCAACAACTCAGATATATAAGTTGTTTTGGAATCGGATCTCGAATTGAGGTCTAAAACCCCTAATTTTAGAAACTCTAGGCCCTACCCTAAATTCCCAAATTAGGCCTCAAGACCCATGATTTCCTTCTAAATTTTTCCATGAACATCAAATTTACAGCTTCTAGCTCAAAACACGTCAAATGACGTCCAAAATAAACCAATCTTTACAACAATTGCTTAGACCATATATAAGATACGTACCGGGCGTCCTAACCAAAATACGTGCCCGGTACCATAGGCTTTTAATAAAATATCACTTTCCAATTCTTTAATTATTTTTAGAAAACAATTTCACAAAGAAAATTCATTTCTCTGACTTGGGACCTTGGAATTTGATTTCGGGCACACACCTAAGTCTCATATTTTTCTACGGACCCTCCGGGACTGTCGAATCACGAGTTCGGGTCTGTTTTCCCAAAACGTTGACCGGAGTCAAACTTAATCAATTAAAACATTAAAATTTATTATCTTTCTCACAATTTCACATTTAAACTTTCGGCTACGCGCCCGGACTGCGCACACAAGTCGAGGCAACCCCCAAATGAGATTTTCACGACCTCCGAAGTATAGAGTGAGTAGGAATACAGGTGATGACCCTTTGGGTCGTTACAAATTTCATCTCTAATTCTATCACGCAGCGCCTCCATAATAGTAGAAGGCTTGTCTTGCATTTCTAAAGAAATACCAGAAGGCACATCTCCTTCCTCAATCTCTGCAGTATTATATTCATTAGCATAATAGTTGAATTCCTTTTCAGTAGAAGAACATCGTGGATGAAATTATGTATAGCCATGTAGTTGTAACAAGATGAATCTGAGTGTCAAACTTGAAAGATGGCATTGAACGTAAAATAAAAAACCTATTTTTCAGACTCCAAATGTTCTTTCAATATATACATCTAAGTTTGGAGTGCAAAAAATTGAATGCGTCATTTGGATTTCTAAAACTAGAGTTGCGCTTGAAATCCGGGAGATGATACCGCTCACCCTTATACGGTCTTAAATAACCTATCATTGTTGGATAGCCTGAATCAACTAAATAATATTTACCTACACTAAGTAAAAAAGAGTTAATTAAGATGAATAAAAATAAAATCTACATATTAAACTAATACAAGGCATAGTATTAGTGTTGCTTACCTGATTGAGGATGAGGAAAGTTAAGGTTTTGCCTTCTAAGTGCCTGATCAAATATTATAGCATCATGTGCAGTACCTTCCCGTCCAGGCCATACAAATGTGAAGCATATGTCCCAGTCACATACAACCATTATATTTTGTGAAGTGAAGCTTTTTCTACCAATGTATTTGATTTGTTCATTAGAGCGCACAATACAAGGCACATGTGTGCCATCTATAGATCCAATGCAATTTTTAAAATATGGCCAATACCTTTCATCTTCTCTTATTTTAGAATTAATATCAGAAAAGTTTGGATCTTTTGGCTTAATAATATCCATAGCCAATTTCAAACATGCTATCAAAATATGATTAAAATGTCTGCTAACAGTCTCTCCAGAATGTTGGAATCGTTCTTGAATCATTAGATTACCTACGCCATGTCCGACCACAAGTAAAAACATAGCAACCATCTCCACTATGGTCATTTTTCTTGTTGCTTTCAAATCATATTGTTCATTTAGTGTTTTGCATAAGTCAAGAAATATATATTTTTTCATACTAAACATCTCATAACATCTCTTCTCATACCTTCAAGTATCTCCTTGATGAAATAAAATCATGTATGAGGAGAAGTTCCGCATGGAGTTTTTAGACAAAATTTTAAAAAATATTCTGATGCGAGAACCACAGTGAAAATTACCAAATCAAGTACATCATCATCTTCATCTACTTCATTTATAAGAACTCTGTCAACATGCTCATTATTATTTACGGTGAATGACATATCTGTAAGAAAAAAAATAAAATAAAATTACTTGAATAACAATCTATATACTTATTATAAAAAAAATAAAAAATCACCTAACTACAACGACATAAAGTTTCAATATTTCAAAATAAATATTAGTAACTTGAATAAAAATCAAATATAGATTCCAATAACCATAAAGCATAACTAGAACAACATTTTAAAGCAAACTTAAAGTTTCACTAACTAGAAAAAATAAAATGCAGATAATAATAAGTAATATCATTAAATTTATTCTTTTTGAAGCTAAGACATCTTTTTCAACCACTGCAATTGTAACTCTCGATCTTCCTGTGCTAAAAATATTTCTCTGATTGGTTGCTTGACTTGTAGCACACTTGCTTTCCACCATAAATTGCTACCAACAATCATACCGGGTAAATTACGGACAACATCCATTACATACTTAATACTAAGTGAAGAGTCTTTTGACCCCATATTCATTGAAGAGCGTGATTGTATGGCTTCAGCAATGTTCTCTATTAATGAAGTAATTCTTAGAATGGTATTGAATTTATTTTTCTCCTTTTCATTTATATCAGTTGATGCTTTTATTTTTCTTCTCTCTCCACTCTCACTACCACACACTTTTTCAATCACATTCGATTCTTCTGGATTAGTTTATTCGAATCCTTTCTCCATATTCTTTTCTATGCTGTCAATATTCACAAACTCTTCATTGTCTGCAGGAGTTCCAAACTCAAATGGTTGTTCTGGTTGAAACCAACTTCTTCCTTGTATATCATCTGGTAATACTCCAAATGACGGTGCCCACGCATGTTCACCGGTTGCAACAACATCCTTAAAATAATATTCCATTAGTTTTCAATGTTGTAAACCTTTCTCTCTAAATTTCTCTACATTTGGATTTTCCTACAAATGTGAAGAAGAACAAGAGAATTTAAAATACCAAAGCAAAAGAAATAAATAAATAAAATTATGTTAAGTGAAAATTAAGTAGTAGAATTACAAGTACCTTTATTTTCATATCCCACCAATATTCACTCGCTTGAATTGTTTGTTTATCGGGGTCCCATCCTAAACAAGTTTCTTTTCCAACTAAAGTATCCTATTCTTTTCTTGTACCTTTAGGCTGTCCCATTTGTTCTTCAACTTAACTTTATCATAGTTTCTTCCGATTTTGTCATTAAACTTTTGCAGCAGATTAGACCATCCTTGTGATGACCTGACCCATCGTCTCATGAGTTACCGCTTCGTTTTCCCCATTTTCAGTTCTTTATGCTTCATTATCCATATCTTATGTGATCGAGTTGGTTCAGAGATGTTTTGGTAGAAAATGAGACACTTAGTCTCTTTAAGGAAGGTTTGGTTTGGAAAAGTCAACTAGATGTTGACTTATGATTTAGAGATCTTAGATGTGATTTTCGATGATTCGGTTAGCTTCGGGGGATGATTTGTGACTTAGGAGCGTGATCGGAAGTGATTTTGGAGGCCGGTGTAGAATTAGGCTTGAATCTGATGTAATTTGATGATTTTTATGTTGTTTGATGTGTTTTGATAATTGGAACGAGTTTGGATGATGTTTTAGGATGGGTTGGCACTTTTGGTTGAGGTCCCGGGGGCCTCAGGGTGATTTCGGATGGTCAAGCGGGCCAATTCTAGCATTTGAAAGTTGCAGATTTTCCAGCTGAAGTGTTGCAGAGATTTGGTCATCGCAATCGCGAGGGGTGTCGAGATCGCGTAGAGGAAAATTGGGGGTCTGGAACTTTGTTCATCGCATTCGCACTCAATGGCTCACAATCGCATAAGGATGGTAGCTGGTGCTACGCGTTCGCGGACGGTTGCCCGCGTTCGCATATGAGGATCTGAGGCCACGTTGATTTTGTTCATCGCGTTCACGACTGTGGGGTCGCGTTTGCCTAGTTGGGGGCTGTTTATGCTTTGCGTTTGTGGGTGGGACCGCGTTCGCGAAGGGCAATTTGGTCTAAGGTAAATTTGTTTATTGCGAACGCGAGTGGGCCCTCGTGTTCGCATAGAGTAAAAGGTCACCTGGGCAGAATAGTTTTAAGTCATTTTGTTCCGCGAGTCTAAGTTAATTTTCACCGTTGTTGAGCATCCTTGAGAGCTTTTGGACGGGAATTAAAGAGGGTTTCGACTGGGATTGAATGGACGTGAGTTCTCTTATCAAAAAATACAATTTAATTGTAGAATCAACCTAGAAATTCATGAAAATTTAACAAAAGGGGGAAGAACTACGGCACTAGGGCTTAAGTTTTGATATTTCAAATTGGGTTTTGATGGGTCATTTGAGCTCGGATTTCGGAGTTCTTGGTATGTATGGACTCATGGTGAGATAAAGAACCCAGTTATGTAAAAAAAATTAAGTTTCAAGAAGTGGGCTCGGGGCTCGGGTTTTGCAAATTTCGTGATTTTTGATATTTTTCGATTCTTTTCGATTGGATTATGTTCCCTTAACCTATTTTGACGTATTCTTTGTGGTTTTGGTCAGATTCGATATGCGAGGTGGCCAATTTGAGAGGCAAGGGCATAGCAAGCTAGAGAATTGGCCGACTTGAGGTGAGTAATGATAGTAAATGATGTCCTGAGGGTTTGAAACCCCGAATTTGCAAAACGTTGTGCTATATTGAGGTGAAACACACGCTTAATGATGAGCGTAGGGTTGTTTACTACTGGGGATTGTGAATTTGTCCATCCCGATTGATATTTTTACCACGTATTTGAATGAGATGTGTTTGTTATCAACATGATTGGGTTTATTTTCATATTTTGGGCTTCATGCCGACTACTTGAATCCTTTGTGGACTTTTAAAGTTGTTTCCTCACTATATTGATATATTACTTGAACTCAGTCCTATTGATTGATACTGTTTTACAAACTCAGCCACTTTTAACTAAATTTTGTGATTTAAATGATATTTCTAATGTTGTTTGGGCCGAGCACTACTGTTTACTGATGCCCGAGAGGCTTGTGATGATTCCTGGACTGAGTGAGGCTGAGGGCCATATGTGAGGATATGCTGAGTGATATGAGATGCTTTATATGCCACGAGGTGGCTTGAGTGATGGGAGGCCGAGTGATGTGAGTCCGAGTATCGAGTGATGATGTCACGAGGTGGCTTGATATAGCGTTTGGGCCATAAGGGGCTCCTCCGGAGTCTACACACCCACAGTGAGCGCGGGTACCCATATGATCTTAGAGTGAGCCCGAGGGGCTAATACTATGCTGAGTGACTGAGAGTGAGCCCGAGAGGCTGATACTATGCTGAGTGACTGATACTGAGCCCGAGGGGCTGCTACTGTTCTGAGTGATTGATACTAGGGCCGAGGGCAGATTACTACTCACTATTTACTTGTTGTTTTAACTGATTTATCTATTTTTAAAAAGAGATTTAATTTGATTATTTACGGTTTTACTACTTTAAGTGATTTACTGCCTGAAATAGAATTGCCTTGTGCATTTATGTGTTTTCATACTTTCAGTCATTATTTATTGTTATTACTCATTGGGTCGGAGTACTCACATTACTCCCTGCACCGTGTGTGCAGATTCAGGCAAAGCAGAGTCCGCACCTGAGTGCTGATTCCTTCCAGACCAGGCAGTGATATGGAGTTACGAGGTAGTTGTTAACGTCCGCAACCCCTTGTCTCCCCTATCCTCTATAATTTATGTTTTCTTCAGACTATTGTATCGGATTTCATACTTAGTAGACTTATAGCAAACTCTGTCGTAGCTCATAACTTGTGACACCCCGGTTTTGGCTGTGTCGGGATGGTTTCCCTTGTTATTATCGTTGTTTCCGCATTTATGGCTACCTTAAACATGTTTTAGATTTGTTAATGTTGATTAATTGTTTAAAAAGAGGTATTTGCATTGTTCTGGCTGGCCTTTTTCTTCACGAGAAGCACCATCACGGCCAGGTTCAGGAATTGGGCTGTGACAAGTTAGTATCAGAGCCTAGGTTAATAGGTCTCACGAGTCATGAGCTGGTTTTGTAGAGTCTCGTAGATCGGTACGGAGACATTTGTACTTATCCTCGGGAGGCTGTAGAACCTTTAGGAAAACTTCACATTCTTGAAATTCTTGTCGTGCGGCTTTGTTGAACTGAGAACTAAACTTCTATTATTGTATTCTCTCACATATGGCGAGGACGCGAGCCACCGGACGTGGCAGATAACCACCAGTACCACCCACTGAGGCCACTAGAGGCCGTGGTCGTGGCAGAGGCAAGGCAGCAAGGGCAGCGTCTGTTGATCCACTAGTTGCCCCAGCTTATGATCAGGCTCCAGCAGTACCGGTTTAGGCACCGGCTGTGCCCATCGTGATTCTGGGTCTTCAGGAGGCCTTGGCTCAGACTTTGACAGTTTGCACCAGCCTGGCTCAGGACGTTTTAGCCACCACAGTAGCAGCTATTTCGTAGGCTGGGGGAGGCAATCAGACCCCCACTGCTCGCACACCTGAGTAGGTAGTGCAGGGATTACAGACTCCAGAGTCACCTCCAGCTTAGCCAGTTGCACCAGTGCAGGAGTTCAGGGTTCCAGCTATGCTTGAGGATGAGCAGCGTCGCCTTGAGAGGTTTGGTAGACTCAAGCCTCCGACATTCAGTGGTGTTGAGGGCGAGGATGCCCAGGGTTTTCTTGATAGGTGTCAGTGGATGCTCCATACAACACGAATTCTTGAGTCTAGTGGGGTGGCATTTACCACATTTCAGTTTACTTGAGCTGCCTTCACTTGGTGGGAGTCGTATGAGAGGCGTAGGCCAGCTGGTGCAGCGCCTTTGACTTGGCAAGAGTTCTCCACTCTTTTCTTGGAGAAGTATGTACCGCAGTCCCATAGAGAAGAGCTGCGCAGGCAGTTTGAGTGGCTACGGCAGAGAGATATGACTGTGTCTCAGTATGAGATGAGGTTTTCAGAGTTGGCTCATCATGTCATTTGGATCGTTCCGACTGATCGTGAGCGGATCAGGAGATTTGTTGATGGCCTTATCTACCATCTCCTTGTTCTTATGACTAGAGAGAGTATTGGGTGCTACATTCGAGGAGGTGGTTGATTTAGCTCGAGAGATTGAGGTGGTTCGCCGTCAGGATTGAAAGGAGAAGGACGCCAAGAGGCCTCGAGGTTCTGGCAGTTACAGTGGCGCTCCTTCTATGGGCCAGTTTCAGCATGGTAGGGGTCGTTCCTTCAGGCCCGCTCAGTTGACCCATCCCGAGTATCATGGAACATCTTCAGGTCGAGGTTATCATGGTTCCCAGCAGGGTCAGCCTTCACTCAACGCTCTTCCAGCACAGAGTTCATTTCGTGCGTCAGCTAGTCACTTCGGTGTGAGGGGTTCCCTTTAGTCCCATTCTTCAGCACCTGGAGTTGTTTTGAGTGCGGAGAGTTTGGACATATGTGGAGGCAGTGTCCTCGTCGTGCTACTAGCTCATCTCAGCAGAGGGGTCAGCCCTCATCTTCTGGTCCAGTTTCTTCAGCACCTGCCCATCCAGCTAGGGGCGAGGTTCAGGTAGCCAGGGGTTGCCCTAGAGGTGGAGGTCGATCAGGCAGTGGTCAGGCTCATTTTTATGCTCTTCTAGGCAGGGCAGATGCCATTGCTTTAGATGCTGTCATTATAGATATTGTTTCAGTCTACCATAGAAATGCCTCAGTCTTATTTGATCCCGATTCCACCTATTCTTATGTGTCCTCATATTTTGCTCATCATTTGGGTACGTCCCGAGGGAGTCTTGCTTTACCTGTTCATATATCTATAGCGGTGGGTGATACTATTATTGTAGACCATGTGTACCGGTCATGTTTGGTAATTATTGGAGGTCTGGAGACCCGATTTGATCTATTGTTGTTAAGCATGGTGGACTTTGACGTTATTTTGGGCATGGACTGGTTATCTCTGCATCATACTATTCTAGACTGTCATGCTAAGACAGTCACTTTGGCTATACCGGGTGTACCGAGGAACGAGTGGCATGGCATGACTGATTATGTTCCTAGTAGAGGGATTTCATTCTTAAAGGCCCAACGTATGGTTGGGAAGGGTTGCCTTTCATATTTGGCATTTGTGAGGGATCTTGGAGCCGAGACTCCTAGCATTGATTTTGTTCCAGTTGTGAGGGAGTTTCCCGATGTATTTCCTACAGACCAGATGGGCATGCCACCGGACAGGGATATTGATTTTTGTATTGACCTGGTGCCGGGCACTCAGCCCATTTCCATTCTGCCATATCGTATGGCACTAACGGAGTTCAAAGAATTGAAGGATCAGCTTCAGGAACTCCTAGATAAGGGGGTTCATTCGGCCTAGTGTTTCACCGTGGGGTGCACCGCTTCTGTTTGTGAAGAAGAAGGATGGCATCATGAAAATGTGCATTGACTACAGGAAATTGAACAAAGTAACAGTGAAGAACAAGTATCCCTTGCCTGGCATTGATGATTTATTTGACCAGCTTCAGGGAGCGAGGGTGTTCTCCAAGATTGATCTCCTTTTGGGCTATCACCAGTTGAAGATCAGGGATTTAGATATCATTAAGATTGCTTTCAGGACTAGATATGGGCACTATGAGTTTTTTGTTATGTCTTTTGGGCTGACTAATGCCCCAGCGGCATTCATGCATTTGATGAATAGTGTATTTCGGCCTTATCGGGATTCTTTTGTTATTGTCTTCATTGATGATATCCTGGTGTATTTGCGTAGTCAGGAGGAGGACGCGCAGCATTTGAGAGTTGTATTGCAGAGATTGAGGGAGGAGAAGCTTTATGCAAAGTTCTCCAAGTGTGAGTTTTGGCTCAGTTCAGTGGCCTTCTTGGGACACGTGGTGTCCAGCGAGGGTATTCAGGTTGACCCAAAGATGATAGAGGTGGTGCAGAGTTGGCCTAGACCATCCTCAGCCACAGAGATTCGTAGCTTCCTTGGGTTGGCAGGCTATTATTGCCAGTTTGTTCAGGGTTTTTCATCTATTGCCTCGCCCTTGACCAAGTTGACTCAGAAGGGTGCTCCATTTGTATGGTCGAACGAGTGCGAGGAGAGATTTTAGAAACTCAAGACAGCTTTGACCACAGCTCCAGTATTGGTTTTGCTGTCAGCTTCAGGTTCATATATGGTATATTGTGATGCTTCTAGAGTTGGGATTGGTTGTGTATTGATTCAGGAGGGTAGAGTTATTGCTTATGCTTCTCGTCAGTTGAAGCCCCACGAGAAGAACAACCATGTCCATGATTTAGAGCTGGCTGCCATAGTTCATGCCTTGAAGATTTGGAGGCACTACTTGTATGGCGTATCTTGCGAGGTATTCACTGATCATCGTAGTCTTCAACATTTGTTCAAGCAAAAGGATCTTAATTTTAGGCAGCGTAGATGGTTAGAGTTGCTTAAGGATTATAAGATCGCCATATTATATCATCCGGGAGAGGCCAATGTAGTGGCCGATGCTTTGAGCCGAAAGGCAGTGAGTATGGTGAGTTTGGCGTTCATTCTAGTTGGGGAGAGACTCTTTGCAGTTGATGTTTAGGCGTTGGCCAATTGGTTGGTGAGACTAGATATTTCGGAGCCTAGTCGGGTGTTGGCTTGTGTGGTTTCTCGGTCTTCCTTATATGATCGCATCAGAGAGCACCTGTATGATGATCCGCATTTGTTTGTCCTCAAGGACAGGGTGCATCATGATGCCAGAGATGTGACCATTGGTGATGATGGCGTGTTGAGGATGCAGGGCCGGATTTGCGTGCCCAATGTGGATGGGCTTCAGGAGTTGATATTGGAGGAGGCCCATAGCTCGCGGTATTCCACTCATCCGGGTGCCGTGAAGATGTATCAGGACTTGAGGCAGCACTATTAGTGGAGAAAAATGAAGAAAGACATTGTAAGATTTGTGGCTCGGTGTCTCAACTGTTAGCAGGTGAAATATGAGCATTAGAGATCGGGTGGCGTACTTCAGCGGATGATTATTCCTGAGTGGAAGTGGGAGAGGGTCACTATGGATTTTGTGAGTGGCCTTCCTCGGACTTCGAAGAAGCTCGATTCGATTTGGGTGATTGTGGATAGGTTGACCAAGTCCGCGCACTTCATTCCGGTATGCACTACATATTCTTCGGAGCGGCTGGAAGGGATCTTTATCCATGAGATTGTTTGATTGCATAGTGTTCGAGTGTCTATTATCTCAGATAGAGATACTCAGTTTACTTCTCAGTTCTAGAAGACTTTTCAGCGAGAGTTGGGTACACAGGTGGAGTTGAGCACGGCATTTCATCCTCAGATGGACAGGCAGTCCGAACGTACTATTCAGATATTGGAGGACATGTTACGTGCTTGTGTTATTGATTTTGGAGGTTCTTGGGATGAGTTTTTGCCGCTTGCATAGTTTTCCTACAACAACAGTTATCTGTCAAGAATTCTGATGGCTCCGTATGAGGCCTTGTATGGGAGGCGGTGGAGATCTCCAGTTGGTTGGTTTGAGCCCGGCGAGGCTAGACTATTGGGGACAGATTTGGTTCAAGATGCCTTAGAGAATGTGAAGCTGATTCAGGAGAGGCTTCGTACAGCACAGTCGCATTAGAAAAGTTATGCGGACCGTAAGGTTCAAGATGTGTCTTTTATGGTTGGTGAGAAGGTCTTGCTGAAGGTTTTGCCCATAAAGGGTGTTATGCGGTTTGGAAAGAAAGGGAAGTTGAGTCCGCGGTTTATTGGACCTTTTGAGGTACTTTGGAGGATTGGGGAAGTGGCATATATGCTTGCCTTGCCACCCAACTTGTCAGGCGTACATCCGGTATTTCATGTTTCTATGCTCCGAAAGTATGTTGGGGACTCGTCCCATGTTTTGGATTTCAGCATGGTTCAGTTGGATGATGACTTGACCTATCATGTGGAGCCAATGGTTATTTTGGGTCGTCAGGTGCGAAAGTTGAGATCAAAGGATATAGCTTCAGTGAAAGTGTAGTAGAGAGGTCGACCCATAGAGGGGGCTACTTGGGAGACCAAACGGGAGATGCGGAGCTGATATCCTCACCTGTTTGAGGCTTCAGGTATGTTTCTTGTCTCACTCGAGGACGAGCATTTATTTTAGTTGGGGAGGATGTGACGACCTGACCCGTCGTCTCATGAGTTACCACTTCCTTTCCCCCATTTTCAACTTCTTTATGCTTCATTATCCGTATCTTATGTGATTGAGTTGGTTCAGAGAGGTTTCGGTAGGAAATGAGGCACTTAGTCTCTTTAAGGAAGGTTTGATTTGGAAAAGTCAACCGAATGTTGACTTATGAGTTAGAGGGCTCGGATATGATTTTCGGTGATTCGGTTAGCTTCGGGGGGTGATTTGTGACTTAGGAACGTGATCGGAAGTGATTTTGGAGGTCCGATGTAGAATTAGGCTTGAATCCGATGTAATTTGATGATTTTTATGTTGTTTGATGTGTTTTGATGATTGGAATGAGTTTGGGTGATATTTTAGGATGGGTTGACACTTTTGGTTGAGGTCCCGGGGGCCTCAGGGTGATTTCGGACGGTCAAACGGACCAATTCTAGCATTTGGAAGTTGCAGATTTTCCAGCTAAAGTGTTGCAGAGATTTGGTCATCGCGATCACGAGGGGGCGTATCGATTGCGTAGAGAGAAATTGGGAGACCGGAACTTTTTTCATCGCGTTCGCACTCAGTGGCTCGCGATCTCATAAGGCTAGTAGCTGGTGCTACGCGTTTGCGGAAGGTTTCCCGTGTTCGCATATGAGTATCTGAGGCCCCGTTGATTTTGTTCATCGCATTTGCGATTGTGGGGTCATGTTCGCCTAGTTGGGGTTGTGTATGCTTCGCGTTCGCGGGTGGGGACCGAGTTCGCGAAGGGTAATTTGGTCTGAGGCAGAGTTTGTTCATCGCGAACGCGAGTGGGCCCTCTTGTTCGCATAGAGTAAAAGGTCATCTGGGCAGAATAGTTTTAAGTCATTTTGTTCCGCGAGTCTAAGTTAATTTTCACCATTATTGAGCATCCTTGAGAGCTTTTGGACGGGAATTGAAGAGGGTTTCGACTGGGATTGATTAGAGGTGAGTTCTATGATCTAAAAACATGATTTAATTGTAGAATCAACCTAGATATTCCTGAAAATTTAACAAAAGGGGGAAGAACTAGGGCTTGAGTTTTGATATTTCAAATTGGGTTTTGATGGGTCATTTGAGCTCGGATTTGGGAGTTCTTGGTATGTATGGACTCGTGGCAAGATAAGGAACCCATTGATGTAAAATTTTTTGATTTTCGAGAAGTGTGCTCGGGGCTCGGGTTTTGCAAATTTCGTAATTTTTGATATTTTTCGATTCATTTCGATTGGGTTATGTTTCCTTAGCCTATTATGACGTATTCGTTGTGGTTTTGGTCAGATTCGACGCGCGAGGAGGCCGATTTGAGAGGCAAGGGCATAGCGAGCTAGAGAATTAGCCGCCTTGAGGAGACTAATGATAGTACATGATGTCCTGGGCTTAAAACCCCAGATTTGCAAAATGTAGTGCTATATTGAGGTGAAACACGCGCTTAATGACGAGCGCGGGGTTGTTTACTACCGGGGATTGTGACTTAGTCTGTCCCGATTGATATTTTTACCACGTATTTGACTGAGATGTGTTTGTTATCAACATGATTTAGGCTTATTGCCATATTTTGGGCTTTATGCCGACTACCTGAATCCTTTGTGGACTTTTATCGTTGTTTTCTCACTATTTTGATATATTACTTGAACTCAGTCCTATTGATTGATACTGTTTTACAAACTCAGCCACTTTTAATTAAATTTTGAGATTTAACTGATATTTCTAATGTTGTTTGGGCTTAGCACTACTATTTACTGATGCCCGAGGGGCTTGTGATAATTCCTGGACTGAGTGAGGCCGAGGGCCATATGTGAGGATATGCTGAGTGATATGAGATGCTTTATTTGCCATGAGGTGGCTTGAGTGATGGGAGGCTGAGTGATGTGAGGCCGAGTGCCGAGTGATGATGCCACGAGGTGGCTTGATATAGCTCTTGGGCTGTAAGGGGCACCTCCGGAGTCTGCACAGCCACAATGAGTGAGGGTACCCATATGATCTGAGAGTGAGCCCGAGGGGCTGATACTATGTTGAGTGACTGAGAGTGAGCCCGAGGGGCTGATACTATGTTGAGTGACTGACTCTGAGCCCGAGGGGCTGATATTGTTCTGAGCTATTGATACTAGGCCCGAGGGGCAGATTACTACTCACCATTTACTTGTTGTTTTACCTGATTTATCTATTTTTAAAAGGAGATTTCATTTGATTCTTTACGGTTTTACTGCTTTAAGTGATTTACTGCCTGATATAGAATTGCCTTGTGCATTTATGTGTTTTCATGCTTTCAGCCATTATTTATTGTTATTACTTACTAGGTCGGAGTACTCACATTACTCCCTGCACCATGTGTGAAGATTCAAGCATAGCAGAGTCCGCACCTGAGCATTGATTCCTTCCAGACGAGGCAGCGATTTGGAGTTACGAGGTAGCTGTTGACGTTCGCAGCCCCTTGTCTCCCCTATCCTCTATCATTTATGTTTTATTTAGACTATTGTATCAGATTCATACTTAGTAGACTTATAGCAAACTTTGTAGTAGCTCATGACATGTGACACCCCGGTTTGGGCTGTGTCGGGATGGTTTCCCTGGTTATTATCGCTGTTTCCGCATTTATGGCTACATTTAACATGTCTTAGATTTTTTAATGTTAATGAATTTTTTTTTAAAAGAGGTATTTGCATTGTTCTGGCTGGCTTGTCTTCACGAGAGGCGCCATCATGGCCGAGTTTAGGAATTGGGCCGTGACAATACTAATCTACTGAAGTGAGTTTAAGGACGATTTCCTGCTAAAATTTCTTCCGCGCATATATTTAAAAATAGTTCTGTAGTTTCTGCATCCCATTTATCCTTCTCAGAGTTGTTATCCAATGTTATTTTCTTGCTCATTTTCTTTCATACATTAAGAACATATGGTTAATAATAATATTAAACAAATAGAGAACTAAATAAAACAAAAAAGAAAAAGATACAAAAAATAAGAGCATCAAGGAAAAAAAAAAATCAACTATTAATCACTCATATTATTAGAAATCAGTGTTATCATTGGTACATGCAAGCACATTAAAAAGGAATAAAAATAAAAGTACATACTAGATATTGCATATAATAAATTGGTACACTACCAAAAAATATACCTTATGAAAAAAGTACTTATACTGGTTGTTAGTTTGTTATTTTAAAGAGGAATATGAGACAAAGAAGAAGAATCTGCAGAAGAAAAAGGGAGAAGAAGTCTATTTATAGTAATAGATATGACTTCTCATTATGCATAAAGTATTCAAGGAGATGAATCTATTAAAGTTATTGGGAGAATTCTAGAAGATTTATTAATTTAGAGAAATAAAAATAATAAGATTAGTCAAAGAAAACATCATATACAAGAAAACTCAAAAAAGAATTTGAAAAGTTACTAGATGATTCATGTATTTGATATCATTAATTTTTAAAATAATGGTAGAAATTAAAAATAAAAAAAGAACTATTCAAGAAAAAGCAAAAACCAATGAAAAGACAAAAAACAAATTTGAAAGATCCATGTATCACATTGAATCGTTCTTGCTCCTATATAAAGGATTTCATTAGCCCATTCCTACTCTCATCTCCCTTCTTCTTAATTTTATATATATATATATATATATATATATATATATATATATATATATATATATATATATATATCCAGTGGTTATAAAGAAATGCATCATAATTTCAAAAGAATTTACTCTCTTATAATGGCAGCCAATTAAAATTGATCACCATTTTTTATATTAGGACTACTATTTTTTGAATTTATTTTTGCCTACAGCTCTGATAGGATTTGTTATAAGGAAAAGGGGTAGAAATCTCTTGGAGATAAAGGGTTTTGAAACGAAAGTTATTAGGATCGGAAATACAGAAGTAAAATAAATTTGGAGACCAATTTAAATAATACCGCTTGTACATAAGAAAATAATTTGCTCTATTTATTTATTTTTTAGCACTCGATATTAGTAAATTTCTCATCTTTACCATTCAAACTGAAGATGGCTCGATATTTTATCACCTCACACTGCTAACGCATTAAAGTAGAGGTAACATTATATATATATATATGTGACGACCCGGCCCGTCGTCACGTGATTTACCGCCCCGTTTCCCCATTATTGTGCTGCTTCATGTTTCAATATCGGTATTAGAGTTGATCGGATAGAGTTGGGTTGGTTTTGGATGAAAATGAGACAATTAGCCTCTTAGAAGAAAGCTTGTTGTGGAAAAGTCAACCGGAAGTTGACTGTATAGATAGAGGGATCGGATGTGAATTTCGGTGGTTCGGTTAGCTTCGGGTGATGATTTATGACTTAGGAGAGTGACCGGAATTGAATTTGGAGGTCCGGTGTAGAATTAGGCTTGAATTGGCGAAGTTTGAATTTTGGAGGATTCCGGTTGATAGGTGAGACTTTGATCCGAGGGTCGGAATGGAATTTTGAGAGTTGCAGTAGCTTCGTTAGGTGATTTTGGATATTTTCGCAAATTTTCAGGTCATTCGGACATCGTTTGGTTGGGTTTTTGATCGAATGAGAGTTTCGGAAGTTTAAAGAAAATTTAGGCTTGAATCCGTCGTAATTTGATTATTCTTGTATTGTTGTATGTGTTTTTATGATTGGAACAAGTTTGCATGGTGTTTTAGAGTAGGTTGGTATTTTTGGTTGAGGTCCCGGATGCCTCGGGATGAATTCGGGTGGTCAAACGGACCAAGTTTGGTTATTGGAAGCTGCAGAATTGCAGCAGTTGTTGCAGAAGAAAATTGGTCTATGCGATCGCATAGACTGGATCGCGATCACATAGCACAGGGCCGTGAAGCATTGCGATCGCATGGTTTAAGTCTGCGATCGCATAAGAGGAATGTAAGGGCAGCATAATTTGCACTATGCGATCGCATAAGTTGGGACGCGATCGCATAGGTTTGAGGAGTAGAGCACTGTGATCGCATTGCTGGAAGTGCGTTCGCATAGAAAGTTTTTGAGCACCTGAAAATTTGTTCATCGCGATGGCATGCTTAGGGCTGCAATCGCATAGGGTTAAAACCTGGGCGGACAGAAGGGTTTAATAACATTTCCTCCGCGAGCTAAAGTCTTTTTTCACCACTGTTGAGCATATTTGGGAGTTTTTAGCGAGGGATTAAGAGGATTTCGACTAGGATTCGATTGGAGGTAAGTTTTATGAGCTAATTACGGGAATTTATTGAAGATTCATCATTGAAATCTCTGAAAATTTGGGTGGAAATTGGAGAAGTTAGGGCTTGGTTTTTTGTATTGTAAAATTAGAATTTGAAGGGGCTATTGAACTCCGATTTTGATAAATTTTATATGTACGGACTCGTGGCGAGACGAGGATTCCAAAAATGTAAATTTCGTAATTTTTTGAGAAGTGGGCCCGGGGCTCGGGTTTTGCCAACTTCGTGTTTTTGGGTGTTTTTCGAGTTCTTTCGATTGGGTTCTGTTCCATTAGCACATTTTTACGTATCCCTTATGGTTTTGATCAGATTCTGCATGCGAGGAGGTAGATACGAGAGGGAAAGGCTTGGCGAGCTAGATTATCG
>MU738261.1:76568-96265 GCA_026770625.1 Nicotiana glauca
AGGCTTGCTTATTCGGGAGAGTTGAGGTAGCTGCATGGCGTTCGCAGCCGTTGACTTTTCCTCTTATCCTTGTCTTTTATATTCCGCACTATCAAACATTTAGACAGTTTATGTAGTACGATATTATTCTATTCTGTAGAGGCTCATATTCGTGACACCGGGTCCAGGGTTGGGCTATATGTTGAGTTTTTGCTAAACATCGGTATTCGTATGGGTATTTCCGTACTTTCCTTAAATGGCTTAATGTTTATAATTTCACTTATCAAATATTGGTTGCCTATTGGGTTGAATATATGGTTAATGGTCGGGCTTGCCTTGTAGCGTGCTGGACGCCATCACGACCGGGTTTGGGGTCGTGACATATTTATATATGGAAAGAAAATGTAAAGGATAATTTGGAAATATAAATTTTTCGTGAGGATAGTTTTGTCTTGAATAAATTAATTTTCTGCTTCTGCTTCTGCTTCTTGGAAGAAGCTAGAATTTTCTGCTTCTTCCCAAAAGCAGAAAAACTGCTTCTGCGGCGAAAAGTACTTTTTTATTTAGCCAAACACATTAAATTTTTCAGAAAGTATTTTTTTGACAAAAAAAATACTTTCAGCCTCCGAGAAGCTTGGTCAAACGGGCTCTAAATAGAGCACTCATTGTTTAGAAATCTTAGATACCCCTTTGCCGGCAACGAAGGCTCTGAAAACCCTTCAACTTTGTTAATTCGCGATCGGACCCATGTCGACACGGCGTATATTCCTGCTGCTTTCTCGATTTCCAAATTAGATGGGACAAAACATAATGACAACGAAATGAAAATTTCGGGCAGACTTTTTTCATAGTCAGCAATCCGATTATTTACAATTTTCATTTTCTTCTAGTAAATAAGGAGTTCACAGCTACAAATATAAAGATATTTTCATTTTCTTTCTCTCTTCTTTTTAATTTAACAAGTCTTAGTGTACGTGCGTTGTACGTATTTATTGCATCAACAATAAAAAAACTATTGATAAACTATATTTTTCATCATATAAATAATACTCAATAATATCGTGTTTTAATTGAATTAAAATAGTTTCGAGTAAAAAATATGAAATTAAATAAAGTGTCAACACAAGTTGCTTCGTATTTACGCAAAGTTGAAATTTTGGCAAAAAAAAAAAAAAAAGAGTTAGAGCTTATATAATATTTTACTTTTCAATTTTAATTTTTGATAAGTTATTAGGTCTTCGTTGTTTCCTCTCTTCCTTTTTTTTTTTTATTGATACGTTTTTTGCCTTCTATCTTTCCAACTTCAATTTAATTGCACCGACTTTTATAATATCGTGTAACGCCTGTACAACTATTTAAGGATAAAAAATCAACTAATTTTTCAATGCCTTTATAATATTGATATAAGCTTGTATAGTTTAGTATAATTAAATATGGTATTAAAATGCATATTTAATTGTTCCACTTTGAATTGTAATTTACTCGTTTTGTACCACGTTGGCATGTAACTTAGATGTTATCGTACATATTAAACAATTTTAATTTAATATGTGATTTTATGTCCTCATATTACAATTAATTAGAGATCATATGAAGGCACCGTATAAAGTGTTGATTTTACAAGTATTACACCAAAGTGATATTTTCAATTAGTACAATTTATATAAGGTAAAATTAATATTAATGTATCTTTTCCTTATCTAGTTTAATAAGGAAAGATTTGATATGCAAAACTTTATTGATTTCAAACCTAAATGTTAGGAGAGTAACTTAAATTACAATTTTATCCGTTTTGAATTTTATTTTTAAATGGTAAAAAAAGCGAATAACATTTTGCTAAGTACATTCGTGTTTTTAATATAGTATAAATTTGTCATCAGTACCGACCTTTGAACAAGGGGGTATTTTCCAGGAAAAGTAGCAAATAAATAAAAACAAAACTATGATGTGTTTCTTTCTAGCCTAGCTTTTCCACTAATATGTTCTTCGCTTTTCTTATTTTAGATCTACAATTTTTCATTTCGAGAAAGTGACATGACATGACGACATCATTTATTTATAAGGTATAATTGGGAGTGAACAAATTTTAGCACCATTATCGGGGAAGAACAACGATAAATGATAAAAAATATATATTTTTGAGTATATTTGCATATTAATTCTTGTGTGAGTCGCGGGAGTTTACGTTGTTTTCAAAGTGAAATATACTCATTATGTGTTTCTTATGTGTAAGAAGAGTTTGGATGATAAATGATCAAAAGATGACAAATCAACACAAAAAGAAGAGATGAAAAGATTTAGGAGCTCATCCAGTTTCGTGCGAGGCACGAAAACGGATGCGAAAAGGGAGAAAAATGAAAGCACAAAACAGCAAAGCGAAGCGAAGGTACGAATCGCTTCGCGAACTAGAAAATTGCAAAAGTTGAGTCCGCGTCCAAGTTCGCTCGCTGCTTGAAAGTTGACACGCCTTCCAGTTCTCCTATCCAAAGTTGGATTGAAAACTTCCACCCCTCGTTAACCCTAGGTCATATAAATACATCCTAAAACACCACTTTGAAGTGAGGAAGAAGACTTTATGGAGGAAAGAACACGCTAGGAACAAGAAGGAGAAGGATTCAACTTCACGTTTTTCCCTCTTTCTTCCTCTATTTCCATTATTGGTTATGAATTTTAGTATTGTAGTTATTCATACTATTATGAATAGCTAAATTGTTATCTAGAGTTTTGATGAGACCTCTTGAAGGATGATTTTTCCGTTACGTTAATATAGATTTACCGCAGCTTTTCTCTATTTGTTCAACTAAGTTTATATTGTAGTTTGTTGAAGAGCTCTTAATCGACTGTGCCTATTTAGTGTGTATTGCTCGGGAGAGAGTGTATAATTAGGTAATCGTTGAACAACATCACTCCTAATATATATGAGGGATCAATATGGAGGGTTTAAAGGTGGGATTAGGCATAACGAAACCTTGGTGCGATCCGAGTGAGCCGTACTTAATGCCAGCTAGCGTAATTCGGGAGAATATGTCTAGTAAATTGTGTTAGTTACTCGGGAGAGAGTTACGACACTTAGAGCGCTCATGATCGGTAGAGAATACTTAGGTAAAATTATATAAGACGTAGCGGGAAGGATTCCGACAATTGGGAAATCATAACTCTAGACCTCCTTAATCGTTTCTCCAACCCGTAGTATCTTTAGTTGTTAATCTACTGCTTTAATTATTTAGTTAATTAGATATAAGAATCTTAATATTTATAACTTAGGAATTGTTCGAGCTTATATTCTTAGTGATAGTCAACAAATGTAGCTAAGCCTTAATTCTCTGTGGGATTCAACTTTGGACTTGTAAATAAAATTATATTTGCAACAGCCGCTTAGTCCTTTTTATACGACATAGTTGGGAGTGACCAAATTTTGGCGGCGTTGCCGAAAAACTAACGATATAGCTATAGGAGTACATATTTCTAGGTTGCAAGTTTGAACTTTTATTGTTAATCTTGTATTTGATTTTTTTTAAACTTTGATTTGTGATTTGAGAACATGGCATCTTGGAATTATGAGAGCTTTGATGTTGGTAATTCTACTTTTGATCCTTTTTATGCATATTGTGGAGGAAATCACCCATTGCAAAATTGTCAAAATATTTTCGAGGGCGAGTTATGTGCACCAACTCAATCTTATGTGTGAAATGTGTGTGATATGTGTGGTGGTCAAGATGGTCACTTTCATAGTTGTGATTATTTGTCTTATCCTCCCTTAATCCCTTACTATGATGGTTCTACTTTTTCTGTTGAACCTGGGAAGCTGACCTGAAGGAGATCAAAGATATGTTAACGTGTTTCATGGAACTATATGATACGAAACCACTGCAGATGCAAATGCAAGAGGTAACTATTCATAACTTGGAGGCTCATGCGAATAAATTAATTGAACCTTGTAAAGCGCAACAAGTTTACATTGTGGATACTAGCCAAGATGAGCTTGAATTGGCTGCAGAACTACCGTTATAATGGAGGAGTTGAGAGTAGAATATGACCAAACCAATCAACTAGAATTTGAGGATGCCGATGTTGTAGAAAAGATACTAAAGTAAACCAAAGACATTGATGATATATATTTAGTTGACTCTAGTGTCATTAGTGTTGAGAATGTAGACAGTCCCAATGTTAATGTAGTTGAGCTCATTGGTCCAGACTGCAAGCATTTTTCCACATCCTGTTTGGATAATGATACAGAAATAGAGCCATCCGAGCCACTTGAGGAGTCAAGGAATAAGGAACAAGATGCCTACATTCTGGAAGTCTTCTTGCCATAAAGTCAGGAATACACATCTCATCTAAAGGCTAAGAAATACAAACTACTACATTGTTTTATGGGGACAGTCAGATTCGTTCCACCACCCCAGGAGCATGATCATATAGCAGAATCAAAACTTGGGGTCTAACTCATATGTGCAAAGTGGAGGCAGAAAGAGATTCGCATCATGCCGTGATATTAAATCAAGCGCTTGTTGGGAGGCAACCCAAATTTACTGCTTTCTTTTAGCTTTTATTTTTAAAATTTGTAAATTGTATTATTTTTATAGTGTCGATTTTTGATTTTCTAGGAGCATGAAAAGAAAAGCTATTGGAAGGATGCAACAAAAAACCAGATGGTTGGAACTAAGTGTGAGGTATCCGCACGAAGGACCAAGCCTGGGAGAAGTCTGAGTACCCAGGAGCTGCTAGTGCTTCAGCCTTTGGCCTACAGGGAGTTTCTTTTACCCTCTTATTAGTTATGGTGTAAATTAGGGATAATGCACAATTTTAAGTGTGGGGTGAAGAGATTGTCTGGGTGACTTTCTATGCTATTTTAGTTGTGTTAGTTTAATTAATTAATTTTTTTTCTTGAGAGATTTAAGTCTAAAAAAAGATTTCTTTGTAGGTAGTGTAGTAATTCACCCTTGATTTTTCTTTGTGCTGCTATTCTTTTCTAAGGGTTTTGTTTAAACAGGGTGTAGTTAATTTTATTTTTTTAGGAGCAGGAGCCACTGTGAGATGAATTGAATTGAAACAATATCTCTTGACTTTGTTATGCCTTGAGAATAATAAGTCATTTGGTTGTGATGCTTAGGCTCAATTTTTGACTCTTGTACAAGTACCTTAAATTGTATAATCTTAACTTTGCTTAACTGATTTGACTAGAGTGTCTTGATGAAACCAATCCTGAGTGAGTTATGTGTCATGTGTGTGTGAGGTTTGTATGTTATTCTGTGTATTGTATTTAATGCCTAGACCTTGTCCCGTGTGTTTGTAAAGTGAAATAGTAGTTTTGTTCAGTCTTGGAAGTGATATAGACATTTCTTTGTTGAATCAGGTATGTATATTTTACCCGCCTAATTATTATGTATCGTAGTATAACTTTTTGAGCTTGTAATCCTGTTTCGTTGGCAACCACGTTACAAGCCTTATCCATTTGTTTGAATTAACCATGTATTTAAACCTTCTAACCTCTCATGAACACATGAATTATTATAAAATTTTTAAAGGTTAAAGTGTGGGGTGGTTGGTCTGGCTTTTGAGTGGAACTAATGAAATAAATAGAAATGTGCCCTATTTTTAAAAAAATAAAAGCTACTTGAATTGACAAAGAAAGAAAAAAATAGTTGTATTATTGTGAAGAATATTCCCTGATGGTGGTGACTTTTGAAGTAATTGTACTTAAAGAATTATGGGGTGATATATATTGATGTGAAGTTGGAGTTATGGTTAGGCATAAGTGTGGGGTTTGAATGTTAAAGTATATGTATTAAAGTGCATAGGGAGGTGTAGTCACTCTTATAGCCAAATGTATCCTACCCGGTCCGCAGATTACATTACAACCAAATTAAGGTCCTACTTGATCCTAGTCTGAATGAGCTCGATTAGTAGAGTAGTACACTACAGGCAAGCCTATGGTGCATTTTTTGTAGCATATGAAGGTTATTTCTGAGAGTGAGTGAATTATTTCTATCTTGAGTTCCTAATTGTTCTTAAATGTTATTGTATGTGGAACTACTCTCTTTTGTATTGTGAGCGCACTTGATTCATGAAGGAAAGGTAATGTCATTGACCTCCATGTTAGAGTAAGTGAGTGAGTTGTGAATATTGCATGGTACTTGCGAGTCAAATCTTGAGGTGAGGATGTTACACCTTTGTGCTTAGACTATTTTAAAAATTCTTGGCGTGATGAGTTAAAGGAATTGATTAAAAAAATGGGTTGTGTGTATAAGTGTCGGTTGATTGCTCGAGGACGAGCAAGAGTTTAAGTGTGGGGTGGTGATAAATGATGAAAAGTGCATATTTTGAGTAAATTTACATATTAATTCTTGTGAGTCGTGGGAGTTTACGTAGTTTTCAAAGTGAAATATACTCATTATGTGTTTCTTATGTGTAGGAAGAGTTTGGATGATAAATGATTAAAAGATAACAATTCGACACAAAAAGAAGAGATGGAAAGATTTAGGAGCTCGTCTAGTTTCGTGTGAGGCACGAAAACGGATGCGAAAAAGGAGAAAAATGAAAGCACAAAACAGCGAAGCGAAGGCATGGATTGCTTCGCGAACTGGAATACTGCAAAAGCTGAGTCCGCGTCCAAGTTCGCGCGCTGCACAAAATTTGATGCGCCCTCCAGCTCTCCTATTTGAAGTTGGATTGAAAACTTCCGCCCCTCATCAACCCTAGGTCATGTAAATACATTCTAAAACCCCACTTTGAAGGGAGAAGAAGACTTTAGGGAGGCAAGAACACGCTAGGAGCAAGAAGGAGAAAGATTCAACTTCACGGATTTCCCTCTTTCTTCCTCTTATTCCATTATTGGTTATGAATTCTAGTATTGTAATTATGCATACTATTGTGAATAGCTAATTTATTACCTAGGGTGTTGATGGAACTTCTTGAAAGATGATTTTCCTATTACTTTAACATAGATATGCCGTAGTTTTTCTCTATTTGTTCAACTACGTTTATATTGTGGTTGGTTGAAGAGCTCTAAATCGCATGTGCCTATTTAGTGTGTATTACTTGGGAGAGAGTGTATATTTAGGTAGTTGTTGAACAACATCACTCCTAACATATATGAGGGATCTATGCGGAGGGTTTAAAGGTGGAATTAGGGATAATGAAATATTGGTGCGATATGAGTGAGTCATACTTAATGCCAACTAGCGTAATTGGGGAGAATGTCTAGTAAATTGTGGTAGTTACTCGGGATAGAATTATGACACTCAGAGCACTCACGATCGGTAGAGAATACTTAGGTGAAATTATAGAAGACGTGGCGGGATGGATTCCGACAATTGGGGAAATCATAACTCTAGACCTCCTGAATCGTTTCTCCAACCCGTAGTATCTTTAGTTGTTAATCTACTGCTTTAATTATTTAGTTAATTAGATATAAGAATCTTAATATTTATAACTTAGGAATTGTTCGAGCTTATCTTCTTAGTGATAGTCCAAAATTGCAGCTAAGCCTTAGTTCTATGTTGGGTTCGACTTCGGACTTGTGAATCGGATTATATTTTAAACGATTGCTTAATCCTTTTTATAAGGCATAGTTGGGCGTGATCAACCGATTTGAACAAGGGGTGATATTTTCCAGGAAAAGTAGCAAATAAATAAAAACAAAACTATGATGTGTTGCTTTCTAGCCTTGCTTTTCCACTAATATTCTTCGCGTTTCTTATTTTAGATCTACACTTTTCATTTTGAGAAAATGACATGACATGACGATTCAATCTATAAATGGAAAGGTGAATAATCATAGAAAAGAAAGGACCAATCAAAAATAGGAAATTCTGATATTTTTCATTTCCTTCAATTAATTTGACTTGTTGACAATCAAATATTGTGGACTCATATTCACTAGATAGGGCAGAACCCAAGCACTCGGCAATTTTTCTGCACATATATTTTTAGCACACCTAATAGAGCCGTCAATATGGGCTTGCCTAGTCCAGCCCAGCCCGTAATTTAGTAGGGTTGGTTAGAATTTTTGGAGCCCATTTAAAAGTGAGACATTTAAGTCCGGCCCGAGAAAGTCCGTGGCCCGTAAAGCTTGCGTGAGGCTGATCTGGGCCGGTCCGAGGGCCTAATAAAAATACGTATTTAAAATATATAAAATATAAAAAGTATATGACACAAAAAAAAAATATGAAGAGTATCCCAAGCTTAAAGTTTATTTAAGTTCATCATATTAAAAGATCAAAGTCTTAAAACGTTAATTAATTTAAAAGATTTAATTATTTTTAATATTTAACTAATTAATATTGCATACATATTATAGCTCTAGATGAAAGTGAAGATGTAAAGACAAGCTTCTCATAAGCGGATTCAAATGTGTTTGATTAAGATGATGTGTTGGATATCCCATAAGCGTATGGACGTCCTCTTGAATACTTTTATTTGAGTTTGACTTTTAGTAAATAAAATAGTCTTGCCTTTATTTTTTAGTGTTTATTGTGATATATTGGAACAATATAAATTTATTAAGTTTTGTGTTTTCCAAAAAGATTTTTTTATCTTTTAAATATTTATCTTTATTAGGTTATTAAAGGAAAAAATATAAAATTATATTTTAAAAAATAATGGGCCTGCCTGTGGGGGCCCGCAACCCATAAAAGGGTTGGGGTGAGCTGACCATTATAAGGCTCATCAAAATGGTGGGCTAGCCCAACCCAGCCCGTCAATTACTAAAGCCCACGTGGGCTGGACTGAGCTAGCCCGACTCCGCCCATATTGACAGCTCTAACACCAAATAATGCATATATATATTTATGGATCTTGAAATCAAGTTTAGTAAATAAGCTAATGTAAAAACAAGTAAAACTGTCAAGGTGATAATATTGGTTTTTTACTCAAATTATAAGTGATCATAAAATATCATTTCTTCTACTTTTAGTTCCTAATGGATTGGTTTCCTTATATAGGGTTCGATTATTTGAAGGGGAGACTTGCGAGTTCAAGCTCTAAAATCAATCATTAATACTTGCATCAGGGTGGATTATTCATACCACACCTATCGAAATGCAGTCTTTCCTTAGACCTTATGTGAACACGGAATATCTTATGTACCGTATTATCCTTTTAGGGTTCGATTATTTATTTATGCAAGTTTATAGAAAGAGCGCGTTTGGTGGGAAGGAAAATATTTTTAGAAAAGCGTTTTCTCTTACTATTCAAAAGAGGGACAGCCACAATCATACTTTGACTTCTTTTTTTGGGTTAATCTTGCGAGCCAGGTGTCATTGAAATTGTATGGGGTCAAATTTAGCCCTATATGTCTCTACGCCGTAGGATACTGCTCGAACGCAAGGACGAAGGCAACGTCAGTCAGAACTCGGCGTCCTCACTAGGAGGACGTTGACCACTTTGTGTATTTTTTTATTATTATTTCAAGGAAGGCCTTTCCCTATATAAAGGAGGTCTTCCCATTGTAATAGGGGATCAGTGTTATTCTTGAATAATACAACTCTCCCATTTTCTCCTACTCTGTCTCCATCTCTATCTCCAACGAACATTTTCTCTTGAGTTTATAATATCATCTTACAATATTTGATCTATAACAATAACATCATTCTTACATCTCTGGGTCTATTATATTTGATTATGATTTACCTTTTCATATTTTTTGATTGTTTTCTAGATTACAAAGTATATTCTTAACTTTTGAGTCAAACAATTTGGCGCCGTCTGTGGGGATTTCGAGAATCAAAATCATAGTATCCACCTAGAGATTAACCAAGTACCTTTCTCTACACCACACAAAAACAAAGAGATGGCCGAAAACAACAATAGATCGAAAGCTATAGGGGGTGTCATAGCCAATCTTCTTGGTCCTCTCAACGAGGCCAGTGACGATGTCATCACAAATGCAACCCCCAGCATCACACCAGGTGCAGAGATCTCATCTTCCCCATCTGAAGATCTGATGATCTTGCACGAAAAGAAAGCTTCCAAGTCTGCTACTAAAGAAGCACCCTCGGTGGTTAAAAAGCTACTGGAAGAGTGGCTAACAAGCAACCTAAGTGGCTTGGTTGAGAAATCACCACAAGGCAACATCAGGCGTGTACCGACAGTAAACACCACCGCTGCCATGGGCGAACCTAAGGCACAGATCAGCGATGGTACGCTAACAGCTATCCTAAAGAAGATGGAAGAAATGGAAAATGAAAAAAAGGCACTCCGCGACCAAATGAAGGAACACCAGGAGAGGGTCGACAAGATCGCCGGAGCTCCCAAGTTGCTACCAAAACGCGACATGGGAAGGTTCGTAGAATAACTATACACTGAAGAAACTGCCCCTTACCCTATCCCGAAGACCTTCAAGATGCCTCCCTACTTGAGAGTGTACGACGGAGCCACCGATCCCGAGGACCATCTGATCCACTACGTCACTGCTGTGAAGGGCAACGACCTATCAAAAGAACAGGTACCATCGGTGCTGCTGAAGAAGTTTGGCGAGACGTTGACAGGAGGGGCCTTGACATGGTACTCTCAGTTACCAGCTAAGGCAATATCAACAATCAAGGAAATGGTGGATAAGTTCATCACCGCCCATGCGGGTGCGAAGAAAGCGGAAGCAAGGGTCAACGACATCTTCGCCGTCAGACAAACCACAAAGGGAAGGGCTTAGGGACTTCCTAGCCAGGTTTAACAGGGTAAGGATTAGTCTGCCAAATGTATCGGAAGGTATGGCGGTCGCCGCTTTCCAGAATGGGCTAAGCAGGGACGGTTCGAGGGGGACCAAGAAGCTGCTGAGTCGCCTCATGAAATATCCTCCTACCACATGGGAGGAAATCCACAACGCCTATTGCGCCGAGGTACGAGCGGACGAGGATGATATCAGTGGGCCAACTCTACGGCTAACGGCGATACACTCAGAAACAAGGAGAGATCGACGGAACGAAGGACGACGAGAACAACTCCCACGCCCCAACAGAGACCGACATCAGCCATACACCAGATTCTCCCATCCACCACCTAGACATACGGACGCGTTACAACGACACGTCGCCCCACTCCAAAACGAAAGAGGTACTCCTCCCTTATTATCCGCACATAACTTTTGCGTGTCTCCTTCAGAAATAGTATACGCACTGGAGAAACTAGGCACCAAGGTGCAGTGGCCGCAGAAGATGAAATCGGACCCTGCCACAAGGAAATCAAATGTCCTATGTGAGTTCCATCAGGAAAATGGACATAAGACTGAAGAATGCATAGGCCTATGTCAAGAAGTGGTCAGAATGTTGAACCAGGGATACCTGAGGGAATTACTCAGCGATAAAGGAAAAATCAATTTTGCACGCGGACGGGAACAACCCCGCGGGCCGCCAAAGCCACCTTTCCCAAGAAGAACGATAAACATGATTGTCGGAGGCAGCGACAACTCAGTGATCAATCACGTCAAATTCGTCAACACACACATACTGAAGCGGACCATCACCCATGAACGGTATGACGAGTTCGAAGATAGTATCACCTTTGGTAAGTCTGATACCTACGGTTTGTCTTTCCCTCACTATGATGCTATAGTTATTACTTTGTGTATCGCTGATACGGATGTTAAAAGAGTCATGATCGACGACGGAAGCGGCGCCTGTATTATCCACCCAAGGGTCCTTGTACAAATGGGACTCGAGGATAGGGTAATACCGCGCTGCATAACACTAACTAGCTTCAACAATGCAGTGGAACGGACATCCGGAGAAATAACACTGCCCGTCTTAGCGGGAGGAGTCACGCTGGAAACAACTTTCCACGTGATGAACCAAGAAACGGCGTACAACGTCATCATAGGACGCCCGTGGATACACGACATGCAAGCAGTTCCGTCAAGCCTTTACCAAGTGATCAAAATTCCCTACCCCATGGGGAGTATTCAGCATTAGGGGAGAACCACGCACCGCCTAGGAATGCTACAAAATAGTGCAAGATTGTGCCCACACCTAACAACTGAAGTGAGCGAGTGCGGAGGCATAGCAATTAGCCGTGTAGGGGACTAAAGTGGACCAGACAACGGATGCCATTAGAGATCCCGATGTCGTGGAAGCCTGTAAAGCAACGGTCGAAGATCTCGACCCAGTCCAATTAGACGACACCGACCCACCAAAGAAAGCCTACATCGGCCACGGCCTCGCCAACCCAAGTAAGTATCGTGCATTCCTAACTAACCATGTAGATCTATTTGCTTTCTCCCATTCAGATATGCTGGGGATTCCGCGAGACATCGCCACCCACAAGCTGAATGTCGATCCATTACATCCGCCCGTGCGACAAATAAGAAGGAAATTCAATGCCGCAATCAATGAAGCGGTCAGCGAGGAAGTAGACAAACTACTTGCCAACGGCTCCATCAGGGAATCAAAGTAACCCCAATGGGTCACCAATGTCGTCATGGTCAAAAAGAAAAACGGGAAATGGAGAATGTGCGTAGATTTCACCGATCTGAACAAAGCATGCCCGAAGGATTCATTCCCACGACCTCACATCGACCAATTGATCGACGCCACCACAGGACATGAGCTGTTGAGCTTCCTAGAGGCCTACTCCGGCTATAATTAAATCATGATGGCCAAAGAGGATCAGGAGAAGACAACTTTCATCACCCATCAAGGGACTTACTGCTACAAGGTAATGCCCTTCGGGCTCAAAAATACAGGGGCTACGTACCAGAGACTGGTCACCAAGATATTCAAAGAGCATCTCGGTAAAACTATGGAATTCTATATCGATGATATGCTGGTGAAGTCGACAAGAAAAGAGGATCACATCAACCACCTGAAGGAAGCCTTCAGGATATTGAGTAGATACGGGATGAAACTGAACCCCAAGAAATGCACCTTCGGTGTAGCCTCAGGGAAATTCTTAGGATTTCTCGTATCACAACGAGGTATCGTGGTGAACCAAGTCACTGGAACTTACCAAATCAAGGAGCAGAGATTGCAAAAGTACCAGTCAGAAATCCACAGATTAATAACTGAGCTCGATGAGTGTCGCTTCGGACAGGTTCCGAGGGCGCGGAACGCTGAGGCAGACAGCTAAGAAAAACTGGCCGCAACCACTAAAAACTTCGGCAAAAAAAGCATGATCACCCTCTTTCATTCAGCCATTGATCATACTGAGGTACTCTCCTTAAATTTGACTTGGGACTGGCGCAACCGGTTTGTGTCCTATTTGCAGGATGGAACACTCCCACCTAACAAAAAAGAAGCCAAGAAGCTCCGCATACAGGCCGCCCGGTACTGCCTTATAAACCACGAGCTCTACAAAAGGACTTTTGGTGGACCCCTGGCCAAGTGCCTAGGGCCGCACCAAATGACGCCGGTACTCGAAGAAGTACACGAAGGTCACTGCGGTGCCCACACAGGCAACTGCGCCCTCATGCGCTGCTTAATACGGGCCAGCTACTATTGGCCAACTATGAAAAAAGACGCGGCAGAGTATGTCCGCCGATGCGAACAATGCCAAAAGTACGCCCCCCATGATGCACCAACCAGGAGAGCCTCTCCACCCAGTCACTTCCCTGTGGCCTTTCATCAAATGGGGAATGGACATAGTCGGTCCGCTACCAGCAGGATGAGGGAAGGTACGATTTCTATTAGTTTTAACTAAATATTGTTCCAAGTGGGTGGAAGCAGGTGCGTACGCCCAAATACGCAAACAGGAAGTCATCGCTTTCATATGGAAAAATATCATCTGCCGCTTCGACATCCCCAAAGAAATCACCTGCGACAACGGACGACAGTTCATCGGCCAGAAGACAACAGAGTCTTCGACAAATGGCATATTAAGCGAATACTCTCCACGCCATACCACCCCTCCGCCAACGGCCAAGCAGAGTCGTCCAACAAAACGATACTAAACATACTGAAGAAGAAGCTCGAGGACGTCAAAAGGCTATGGACTGAGCTACTACCGAAAGTGCTATGGGCACACCGGACCACGCCCAAATCCTCCACAGGAGAAACACCATACTCACTGGTCTACGGAACCGATGTAGTTATACTGGTCGAAGTCAGTGAAGTAAGCTTGAGGTATTCGCATACAAGCGGAGTAGAGAACGACATAAAGTTTATTCAAGACCTCGATGAGGCCGAGGAAAGAAGAGAAATGGCACACATAAGAATGGTGGCCCAGAAACAACAAGTCAAAAGGTACTACAACAAGAGGGCCAAAATACGACCACTCAAAGTGGGTGACTATGTCCTTAAAGCCAAAACGTTGGCGTCAAAAGACCCAAGCGAAGGAAAGCTGGGCACAAACTGGGACGGACCATACAAAATCACAGCAGCAGTAAATAAAGGGGCATTTCAATTAGAGACAATGGAAGGAAAAACACTCCAAAACAATTGGAACGTCGCCCACCTCAAGTATTTCCATTTCTGAAAGGCGCCTCCCGAGTCGCACTCTTTTTCCCTTACCCGAGTTTTGTCCCAATTGGGTTTTCTCGGGGAGGTTTTTAACGAGGCAGCAGAGGGGACAACTGGGGATACTTACGAAACAAGTTTATCACATCAGCCACTCCATACGCCCTCTTGACTGGCATGACAAAGGGACTGGACTAGTATGATCTCCAATGTATGAACGACTACGGCCATCTCCAATGAATGAACGGCTACGGCCATCTCCAATGTTTGAACAGCTACGGCCATCTCCAATGTACAAACGGCTACGGCCATCTCCAATGAATGAACGGCTACGACCATCTCCAATGTATGAACGACTACGGCCATCTCCAATGTATGAACGGTTACGGCCATCTCCAATGTATGAACGGCTACGACCATCTCCAATGTATGAACGGCTACGGCCATCTCCAATGTATGAACGGCTACGGCCATCTCCAATGTATGAACAGCTACGACCATCTCCAATGTATGAACGGCTACGGCCATCCCCAACGTGTAATTGCTAAGGCCACCGTCGTCAATAAGTTGACCCAGCTCGACTACGACAAACAAAGTAACTCGATGACAGTCGAAGTCACGTACATGGCCAAGGCCATTCCCAACGTGTAAATGGCTAAGGCTACCATCATCAATAAGTCGACCCAGCTCGACTACGACAGACAAAGTAACTCGACGACACTCGAAGTCACGTACATGGCCAAGGCCATCCCCAACGTGTAAATGGATAAGGCCACCGTCATCAATAAGTCGACCCGGCTCGACTACGACAGACAAAGTAACTCGACGACAGTCGAAGTCACGTACATGGACAAGGCCATCCCCAACGTGTAAATGGCTAAGGCCACCATCATCAACAAGTCGACCCAGCTCAACTACGACAAACAAAGTAACTCAACGACAGTCGAAGTCACGTACATGGCCAAGGCCATCCCCAACGTGTAAATGGCTAAGGTCACCGTCGGCAATAAGTCGACCCAGCTCGACTACGATAGACAAAGTAACTTGACGTCAGTCGAAGTCACGTACATGGCCAAGGCCATCTCCAACGTGTAAATGGCTAAGGCCACCGTCATCAATAAGCCGACCCAGCTCGACTACGACAAACAAAGTATCTCGACAATAGTGAAAGTTACGTATATGGCCAAGGCTGCCCCCAAACATACAAAAGGTTAAAGCCATCGTCGTCAGTAAGTCGATCCAATTCGACTACGACAAACGAGCAACTCGGCGACAGTCAAAGTTACATACATGGCTAAAGCCATCGACAATATTATGGCTAAGGCCGCCGTCATCAACGGTCGCCAACCCTGTTCAATTATGGAACAAGGCACGTAAGTAGCAGACAAAGAAAAACCACTATTAATTAGAGCCACTTCCTATTGGCGGATAACACAAGCAACATTCGGGAAGCATGCTAAAGAACCTTAGAAACAAGCAAGCATCCACTCTGCGGAGACGAGTTACCAAAAATAAAAGATACAAAAAGAAGAGAGTAACAACAAAAGTATAACTTCCATTATCGTCAAAAAAATACATGTACAACAAGACCCATTTACATCTCCAAAAATAGCAAAACAAAGTGAGTACAAGTCCTAAGGTGCTCCGCCATCCCGTTCACCGCCCCCCATCGGCCCGTCGTTCCGTTCGGCGCCCCCGGCCTGATAAGTTGCTGAGATCCAGGACCCAGAGCCTAGACGGTTAACGTCTTCGGAAGAATAGCCCGCCCGGTCTGGGGAATTAGAACTATACCCGCAAGCTTCACGGGCGACCTGAGCTATACGCCGCTGACTCCGAACCTCCGCCTCAGTAGCTCGGCCCACAGCTAAGAACTGCTCGAACACAACAAGCTTAGCTTCAGCGTACACCTAAATCTCCCGCGCCTTGCCATGCACACCCTTATCGTGCCTGGACGCAACAGTCTGCTTAAGTGCCTCAACTTCAGCCGCCTTGGCATTAAGCTTGGCATTCAGGGCAGCGACCTCGGCTCGCAAATCAGCGGCTTCCGCCGCTACCCCACAACCAACCTCCAGTTCATCTTTCTTTGACTGGAGGAGAGTCTCCAGTTCAATATTTCGAGCCAAAGTGGCCATCAGCTGGTCATCAACTTGCTCCAGCTCAACTACCCTTCGCCTCAGCTGAGCCTTCGACTGCTCCAAGCCCTCACAAAAAATCCGAAGTTGCGGGTCCGGTTTGAGTAGGTCCGCCAGTGCTTGATGCTTGGCAAGGTGGCGGCCTTCCTTTGTGCTCGCTGACCCCTATCTATCTCCCAAATGAGAGTCTAAAGAAGAGGAAAAAGAGAAAACGCAAGTCAGTATGCACCAAAGTTCACTTTACGATACATGAAGAAAATCAAAATATACCTGCAAGGCCGCGCCATCAACCCTCCGAGATAAATCCCCGTCGCTAACACCTTTTAACATCTCGTGCTCAGCGGCCGCACATAGAAGGGTCATATCCTCCGCGGTCTGCTCGCTGTGTTGCAACAGGTTATACCCACCTGGAATCAGAATTAGGCGGTTAGACCCACCCGCCGTCATCCCCACGTGTGACAGACCTCTCATCAATGCATCTACATCCGGGGGGCGACCTCAGGGTCCACCCTCTCACCATGACCCGATTCTTCAGCGGAAGCCGACGAGCCATCCTCCGGAACATATGCTGGAGTGGCGTCAGGAACTGCCCTTCCTTGGGAAGCCGACCTCCCAAAATGGATGGCATCGGCCATAAAAACTGGCCTTGACTCCCGACGGGGCTCACTCGCCCCCTCATCTTCTGTGACTATACCCTTGCCAGTCATCAACCAGCATTTTTTCCTTTTTGGTGGCTCCTCGCCCTCGGAAGTCTCCTCCACAGGCCGTGGGGATGGCAGTGAAGGAGTTGCTTCACTTGTGGACACAGCCACGGGTGCAACCTCAGGTTGAGGAACCTCCGGAACGCTGTCACTGGGCGAGCCACAAGGTATGTATTCGTCTTCAGAGTCAGTCCTCGCCCCAGGCGAGGTAACGACGCTCTTCTTCCTCTTTTTGGGGGCGCTCCGACTTGCCAACACAAATAAGTCAGATAACAAAACCTAAGGAAACCCCCAAACCATAATCAAAGAGTTACCTGGCGGGCCATATCGTTCAAGAAACGCAACCCAGGTGCGGCATTCCTTCGCATACGGAATCACTCCATCCACCCATGACCTAATATTTTCAACGAACCGAGGTGGAGAAGCCCTCGCTGCAAAAAGGGGAAGGGTAAGCAAAGGATATCACAATGGTCGTATGGTTAAAATCGCAAACAGTCCTTAAAATTCTGCAAGTAAAAATACTTACGTTCTCGATTCCATCTTTTCGGGAACCCTTCAGGATTCGACACCAGGTTCTCCTTCCTGATGTAGAAGAATTTACGTCAAAAGCGGCGGTTAGTCTTGTCGTCGTCTTTAACAACTAAGCCCCTTGTTCCACGACTTTTCAGCTGTAGCATGGTACCTCTCAGGTAACCAGGACTGAATAACTGTAAGAGGTGGTGGACCGAGACACTGCACTCAGCCCTGGCCGCATAGGTGGTCATAATACGGCATACCTTCAAAGTGTAGGGAATGAGCTGAGCCGGGCACACATTGTAAAAATGACAAAGCTCCTCCATCAGGGGGTAAATTGGGAGACTATAACTGATCAAGAATAGTACTCATAGAATGCACAGTACCCAGGCCGATGCACATTGGCATAGTCCGTCCCGGCCGACACCATCTCCACGTGGCCTGAAATATGATACGTCTCTCGTAGTTCATCCAAGTTGGATTGTAATAACTCGCTGTGCTCCCAGGGAAGGGCTAGGCTCCTCGTTGGAAAATCCCTACGAACATGTATCTCCTTCGGAAGGACGTTGTCTATACTAAGAGGAACAAGGGCCTTCTCTGCCTTTTCCCCTTTACCACCGGAAGACGGTGGAACCCTAGATGGGGTATTACCCTTGGCCTTTTTACTACTTTGTCCACGTTTTGTCATGATATTTTCTATGAGAAATAAAGCTTTAACGACAATAAGTGTGGTTTCAAAAAAAAATGGAAGGGCCTCTCACGAGATAGCAGTTACTAGAGAGAAAGATGAAATAGGAAGCAGAAAAAGTTCAAAGGTTCGAAAGATAAAATAGATTGAACCTTCCCCCTATTTATAGGATTAGGTTGCATGGAAATCAAAGAGGCATGATTCAAAACAGGCATGGGAAACCAAAACATCACATCAGCCCCTGAACTGCCTCGGGAGCAAGTATAATTATGACGCATGTGGGCAATGACGTCATTTCAAAAAGGGGGTCACGCATCGACGGCTTAACGATGCCATATATATCCCCTCACTAACGTCATCACCCCCATATTAAGGTCAAAATTTTCTAAAGACGAGGTCTGCATTTCCGCCCATTACGCCTCCAATGAGCGGAGGGACTAACTGTATGGGGTCAAATTTAGCCCTATACGTCTCTACACCGAAGGGTACGGCTCAGACGCAAGGACGAAGGCAATGTCAGGTAGAACTCGGAGTCCTCTCTAGGAGGACGTCGACCACTTTGTGTATTTTTTTTATTATTATTCCAAGGAAGGCCTTTCCCTAGATAAAGGAGGTCTTCCCATTGTAATAGGGGATCAGTGTTATTCTTGAATAATACAACTCTCTCATTTTCTCCTACTCTCTCTCCATCTTTATCTCCAACGAACATTTTCTCTTGAGTTTATAATATCATCTTACAATATTAGATCTATAACAATAACATCATTTTTACATCTCTAGGTCTATTATATTTGATTACGATTTACCCTTTCATATTTTTTGATTGTTTTCTAGCATACTAAGTATATTCTTAATTTCCCAATTGACTGGAAATGAGGCCCTAGAGCAACTATCATTCACGTGGCTGGTTTAGAGTGTTAACAATTACAGTAATATTTGTTTTTTCCAAAAAAAAAAAACAAAAAAAGCCAGACGAGACCGAAGGTAACTAGACAAACTAGAATCTAGATGTGTGAACGACTATTTTATACTTCAAGACAAAGGGATCTTTTCTAATATATTATTGCCTTACGTTGTCGGTGAATGATAGCAGTCGAATCAGAATATGCAAATACTCATGGATGGGAAAGTAAGCCTAGATGAAATGATATATAGTAAAATCGTATGATACTCTTCTTATATTTTATGTACTATACTAACAACATACTCTGCGAAATCTCATAAGTGTCACACCACTTTTTTACGGCGCTTTACATACTCCGGCAAAAGGGATATATAAATAAGCGTAAAAAGAGTTTTT
>MU738266.1:0-12686 GCA_026770625.1 Nicotiana glauca
GATCTGAGGAAAGCTATGAGTTGTTTTTCGATGTTGTGAGACATTGTGATTTGTTAGTTATGGGCACATGTGGTGAAGTTCCATTAAGAATTCATAGAGAAAGTCGAGCGGGAAGAGTAATTGAGTGTTGCACAGTGTGTGGAGCATTGGTTATGGTCTATCGGGTTGTGTGTTGTGTGTTCTCTGTTTCACCATGGGTGTAATGAATTGCGTTAGTTTCAGACATCTACTGTGCGTGGTTATTGATTTTGAGCATAGCGGCTTGAGGTGCTTCAGGTGTAACGATGTTGGGATATGATCGCGCATTGTAGCGAGGCTACGGGAACTATGACCTTTCGGAGTAGATTTATGCATTCTATTTCTATGATGTGAGACGGGGTCTCAGCCTTGTATTGTAATGGTATTGATGAGCTTGAGGTACAACTCTTTCGTTTGAGTCATTTGTTATGATTTGAGTGTGTTCAGATNATAAAGACAGATTTGACCTCAACTTGTTAGGAAGATAATATCGAGGTTTGACCTGGAAATCTGTTGTGATATCAGTTAAGGGAAGTGGTTTCATGAATGGTTGATCCAAGAGATGATTACGGTTTATAGCATGTTTCATTCATCGTTGGCAGTATAGGAAAGTGTGGGAATAAGGCTTTAGCTAATAAGAGGTTCTCGGCCGGTAATTGGCTCCTGGGGACAACTGCTATGAATAGAAATTATGATTCCAAGTGTTTGGTTTAGGCGGTATATCATATGTTTTCACCTGAGGGTGCAAGTATGGGTTATTATAGCTGGTTCGGGCTTACTCTGAGTACAGATGCAAATTTCTGATCTTGTGTATGATTTTCGGAAAGTGCGACGTGGTTCTATGGTTTGGTTTATGGATTAAATGGGCTGTAAAAGTTCGGCTGTATTGTGTTATCGGGTCTATGCGAGATAGGGCGACGAGGGATCACTCCGGGTATATGGTTGGTAAGATCATTTAGCTACTGGTTGGCTTCTAGAACAACTCTTGATACGCTCGAGGACGAGCGTTTGTTTAAGTTAGGGAGGATGTAACGACCCCACCCGCCGTCACGGGAGTTACCGCCCCGTTTTCCCTATTTTATGCTTCTATATGTTTCATTATATGTGTTTGGAGAATTTGAAGTAATTCGAATAGAATTCGGTTAGAAATGAGGCAATTAGTCTCTTTATGAGAATGTTAGTTTGGAAAAGTCAACCGAATGTTGACTTATGAGTTATAAGGCTCGGAATGGATTTCTGATGATTCGACTAGTTTCGGGAGATGATTTATGAATTAGGAGAGCAATCGGAATTGAATTTGGAGGTCCAGTGTAGAATTAGGCTTGAATTGGCTAAGGTTGGATTTTGGCGAATTCCGGATGGTAGGTGAGATTTTGATCCGAGGGTCGGAATGGAATTCCGAGAATTCCAATAGCTCCGTTTGGTGATTTTGGATATGCGTGCAAAGTTTCAGATCAGTCGGAGGTGTTTAGGTCGGGTTTTAGATCAAATGCAAGTTTCGGAAGTTTTAGTTTAACTTAGGCTTGAATCCGTGGTAATTCGATGATTTTTGATGTTTATGATAGTGTTTTTATGTTACGAGCAAGTTTGTATGAAGTAATAGAACATATCTGTGCATTTGGTTGAGGTCCCGAGGGCCTCGGGGTGAATTCGGATGGCTAACGGGGAATTTTGAGCATGTTTAGTGCAGCAGAAATTGCAGAGAAATTTAACTCTATGCGATCGCATAGGTATGTCTGCGATCGCATAGAAGGTTCTTGAGGGGGTGTGAGACTGTTCAATGCGATCGTGTTGCTGAGGGTTGCGATCGCATAGTATGACATTTTGGTGAAATGCAATCGCATGGTGACTGTTGCGATCGCATAAAGTATTGTTTTGGGGCAGGAAATTCGTGCTATGCGATCGTATAGTCAAGGAGTGCGATCGCATAGAAGGGGCTTCAGGAGCTGAGCAGAATGTTTAAAACCCTTATATCCGCGACCCACCTTATTTTTCCACCATTTTTACTCCACCAAGAGAGCTTTTTGAGCGATTTGAAGAGGGTTTTCAACAGGTATTGCTTGGAGGTAAGTCTCTTGACTAGAAAACACCATAACACTCAAATTCATGAAATTGGGTACAAATTGTGAAGAACTAGGGCTTGTATTTTGAAACGAATTTTTAGGATTTGAAAGGCCATTTGAACTCCGTTTTTGATAAACTTTATATGTACGGATTCGTGGAGAGACGAGGAATCCGTTGGTATGATTTTCGGAATTTTTCGAGAAGTGGGCCCGGGGCTCGGGTTTCACCAAGATCGTGAATTTTAGTACTTTTAGAGTATTTTTGATTGGGTTATGTTTCCTTGACCCATATTTATGTATTCACTGTGGTTTTGACTAGATTCGACGCGCGAGGAGGTCGATACGAAAGGAAAAGGCATTGCGGACCAGTCTACAGCCGGTTAGAGGTGAGTAGTTGGTGTATATGATGGCCTGAGGGTTTGAAACCCCGGCTTATCACATTGTGACGCTATTTAGGGCGTGACTCGCACCCCATGGCAGGTGCGCGATTGATTATTACTGGGGATTGTGACTTGGTCCATCCCGAACAAGAATGTTTCTATATTGGCGATTGATACGCACCTTATGTTGAGTATATCTGGGCTTATTGCCATGTTTGGGGCCTTGTGCCGATCTGTAGCATCCTCAGAGGATGATTATCATTGTGATTGCATTATTTGTATAATCATTGATCTCAGACCTGTGTTAAATCACTGTTATGAAACGCTAAGTCACTTTTCTTGAAGTAAATAACTAAAGTATATTCTTATTAATGAATTGGAAATTGGGAAAGTAAATTGAAACTGTTATGTGACTCATATGCATATCGTGGATTGAGTATGGGTAGGGCTGCACGCCGCAGCGAATGTTATGATTATATTGCACTTGGGCTGAAGGACCCCATCCGGAGTCTGTACACACCCCCAGTAAGCGTCGTCGACGTTAAATGGATCGGGCTATGCGTCGTAGCGGTCATGTGCATTGCATAGAATTCATGCATTGTTATTTACTTGTGCTAGCTATTATTAGCTGTTGTTGGTTCGCAGTAAGGTGTCGGACTGTTAGATTTAGCTTTACTCTGTGGCATTTCGTGGATTTCTTATCTTCAGACATTTTATATGCTTATTACTCACTGAGTACTTAGTACTCACCCCTACTCCCTGCACCTTATGTGCAGATTCTGGTACACCGGAGGCTTAGCTGAGCAGTCCTTATTTCCAGAGCTTATCAGAGTTGTTGAGGTAGCTGCTTGATGTTCGCAGGACCTGGCTACTCTTTCTATTTCATATATATATACACACTTTTCCAGACTTGGGCTCTAGACTTTTATAGATAATGTTATCCAGTTTTGTTTAGAGGCTCTAGACTCGTGACCCCAGATATTTTGGGAGTGTTTTCATCAGACTTTGTATTTCCCAGTATTATTGTTCTATAAATATTGGATTATTATTCTAAACTTATTATATTCTCCTTAAATTGTTGGTTTTGAGAACAGTGGCTGATTTAGGAGCGATTGTTGGTCGGGCTTGCCTAGCTTTAGGGTTGGGCGCCATCACGACCGGGTTTGGGTCGTGACACCGAGGCAAGGGCTGTTCAGAAAAGTGAAATGAGGCCAGAGCATAAAGTGCTCTTTGAGTTTGTAAACAAATGCCTTCTGCCCAGAACAGGAGAGGAGGCATGCAACTAACTACATGGACCTGGTTCTCATGCAGTGCCTGAATGAAGGAAAGCAGATTAGCTGGCATGCCTTCATTGTGAAGTTGCTGGAAAGGGTGCTCAATGGCTCAAAGGGTCATGCCATTCCCTATGGATTTATTTTGACAACTGTGCTTGAAAGGCTGAATGTTCCCTTGAAAAAGTGGGAAATGGCTTCCAGCAAAGAGCACTTTGGCATCAAGACCCTCCAAGCTTGCGATTATCTGCTCAGTACTGGCCCAGTTGAACCTGGTTCATCAGTGAAGACTCCTGTGAACAACAAGGACAGAGCCTTGGTTCAGGAGGTTCAGACAAGGGATGTTGATATAACAAGGCTTCAAGCCAGAATTGTTGAATTGGAGGAAGAAAGAAATGGGTTGAGAGATGAACTTGCAAAGGAGAAGGAGAAAAATGAAGGAATGCTCCAGCAAATGCTCAATCTGCTACAAACCTAACCCTCCAGCTCTTCTAAGCCTTAGGTGTCCTGTCCTGTTGTGAACCAGTCTAGAACTCCCCCTCAGTGACCCAGATTAGGGATGTTATCTGTTTTGTTTCCTTTTTGCTTTTGCTCATGGTTGGTAGTTCTATTTTTCTTTTTGTGGACTACAATGTAGAAGCATCACTTATCAATGAATGCAGCTTCCTTGCTTTTTGTTAATTATGCTCTTAATAGTTATTTTTGATAAGTTGATTTTTGATTAACTAACGCATGCTTTCACTTGCAGTTGCCCTAATAGCCATGAGTACTAATTAACTTTCTGGGTTTCACATTATTTATGCAACTTTTCGATGATGCCAAAAGGGGGAAGATATTGTGCTTAAATCTATTATATGAACATGTGAAGTTTATGACCAAATTAAATCTGGCCCTTAATGACAAGTTAAAAATTTGAAGTGTTGATATTTCAGCTGAGTTCCACAGGTTCTCTCATCAGAAAAAGCACAGAGTTTGTCATCGTCAAAAAGGGGGAATTTGTTGGCCCAAGTTCAGTTGAAGTTTTGAAGATTGACAAATGAACTCAGGGATGGACCTGGTCCATCTTGGGAGACACAGTTTGTTATAACCATTGCACATGGGAGGCACGTGAGGAAGATATGCATTGAAGATCACGCAGAAAATATCTTCTGAACTGATCAAAAATATTGCATTGAGTTCTAAGGAGGACAGTCTCCTTATGAGAAGAGAACACAATCCTAAGCTAGGATAAGGGTTGGAGTTTGTATTGGTTAAGTACTCAAATTAACTAAGGATAAGCATTGGAGTCTCAATCAAACTCTAACTACTAATCTATTAAATAACCAAGTTGTTCTATTTTACAGGTAAATGCACATACGCAGAAGTAAAGCACAATTGAAAGCAAAAGAGCAAGTCTGTTTTGCAAGCAATATATGTGCGATATAAGTGTGCACGCCTGAAGCTACTTGAACGAGATAGAAGAACCAGTTCCATTGTGTTTATTCTTATTCTAGTTCAATTGTAGTAGGTGTTTCATATTGTACCTTTCAGCTTATTTAGAAGCATTTGTATTAGGTACTTTGAGTATTCAAGTTAGAGTTAACTTGAAAGTGTCGCAACAGTTGAGGCTGTGTGCCACACTGGGATTAGAGTTAATCCTCAGGTTTACAATGTTTTTTTGTAAATGTTGTTTTTGGCTCAGTGATTTTAGTGGAGTTTGGGAAAATCCTACTGAGTAGTAGGTCGTTGTTTTTTCACCTTTTGAGCAAGGTGTTTTTCACGTAAAAATCTCTGTGCACTTTACTTTCAGTATTTATTATTCCGCAAACTGCTGTAGTTAGAAAACTTAGAAGAACATGATTCTTCTAAAGCGAAAATTAGGTACCACACAACCCACCCCCCCTCCTGTATGGTATTGACGTTTATAACATCAATGTGTATATCCGAAGGATCTCCCAGGATACCGTCCCGTAGTCCATCATAGGTGTATATCCAAAGGATCTCCCGGGATGCCGTCCCGTAGTCCATCATATGCGTATATCCAAAGGATCTCCCGGGATACCATCCCTAAGTCCATCATATGTGTATATCCGAAGGATCTCCCGGGATACCATTCCGTAGTCCAACTATCAATATGCAGGGGGATCTATCGGGAATCGAACCCGCATTCCCAAAGAAATAAATAAGGGTGGGGGGGAGCTACCGGAATCCCACATCCGTAGTCCCAATGTAAATGCGCAACCACAAACTGAGGATGTTCAGAAATGATGTACAATGATACAAAGCAACAGATAGTACTCACCTAACATGCCTCACGTAGTACAATTTAGGCAACTTGAGCAAAAAGGCAGTTTAATTCAACTAAGCATGCTATTCCATCTAATACATGTTAAACTTGCGGTTAGAATAATCAAATAAGCAAGAAAACTCAATTTAAATATTTCAAGTAAAAATGGATTTTTCAACAATTAGCTCAAGTACGCGCTCGTCACCCACGTACAGGGCATTCAAACATCAAATATCATGTCCTAAGGGGAAAGGTCCCCCACACAAGGTTAGACAAGCCACTTACCTCGAACCGACTCAAAACTCAACTAGGAACCACGCCTTTTGCCACGAGTATCTGACTCCAAATGGCCCGAATCTATTCAATTCAATTACATATCATAAATAACATTGCAAGCAACTGGTTTTGCTATTTAATTCAGAGCTACATCGTGAAATTAAGTGAAATGACCAAAATGCCCTTCACGACAACGTCTCGGAATCAAATAATTTTTATATTTTCAGAACCCTCGCACTCTCACGAGTCTAACCATATAAAAATCTCCCAAATCGAAGGTCAAACACCCACTCAAAACCCAATAGTTTAGCCTATGAAGTTTCACCCAATTTTTTTTTCCAAATTTTTATCCTAAATTCGAATTTTAATGATGGATTTAACTACAAGATGATGAAATATAACTAGAAGGGATCAAAGAACCGTTACCCAATAATCTTCTCTTCAAAACCCTTTAAAATCGCCCTTCCCCGAGCTCAATTTGATTTTTATAACTTATGAAAACTAACCCTCGAAATTTCAATAGCTGAACAGAGATTTCCGCTTCTGCGGACGGTCCCGCTTCTGCAGAACAAATGCTGCTTCTACGGCTATTCACTAAACTCCAGGGTTCCGCTTCTGCAGCCTTAAACCGCACCTATGGTTGCCGCTTCTGCGAAATACTTACCGCTTCTGCGGTTTCTCACCAATGACCCCGGGCCGCATCTGCGATAAAAGTCTCGCAGGTGCGTAACCGCATCTGCGGTTAATCTTTCACACCTGCGGAAAAGCTGAGGGAGTCCAAGTTCCACTCCTGCGATGGAAAAAGTACCAGAAGAGAAGAATCAGCTGCTGCAACACTTCAAAAGTTTCTCCGTTAACCACCCGAAATCATCCCGAGGCCCCCGAGACTTCAACCAAAAGCACCAATAACACCAAATACCCTATTAAAACTTATACCATTCTTCAAAACACCTAAAACAACGCCGGAAACTAGAATTAAACAAGGATTTGAGCCTAAGAACTTCAATTTTCATCAAAACACGCTTTCGATAAAAAACCTAACAAAGACACATCCGAATGACCTGAAATTTTGCACACACATCCAAAATGACATGACAGAGCTACTGCAGCTTCTGGAATTCCAATCCGAGCCTCGGATCAAAAACTCAATATCGGACCGGAAACTTCAAAATTCCAACTTTCGGTACTTCTACCCTCAATGAGCTACAGACCTCCAAAATATATTCTGGACATGCTCCCAACCCCAAAATCACCTAACGGACCTAACAGAACCATTAGATTTCCATTCCGAGGCCATCTTTATATTGTTCCAATTACGGACCACTTTCTAAATCTTAAGCTCTCATTTAGGGACTAAGTGTCCCAAAACTCTCCGAAACCCAACACCGAACGTCCCGGCAAACCAAAATAGCAGAAATAACCTTAGGGGAAGCAGTTAGTAGGGGATCGGGGCTCAAATTCCAAAAATGACCGGCCGGGTCGTTACATCCTCCCACACTTAAACATTCGTTCATCCTCGAACGAGCATAGAGAACATACCTGAAGAAGTGGAAAGATGAGGGTTACAGCTGCGCATATCCTGCTCGGTCTCCCAAGTCGCCTCCTCGACCGGCCGACCCCGCCACTGAACCTTTACTGATGCTATATTCTTCGACCTGAGCTTTCAGACCTGTTTGTCCAATATTGCCACTGGCTCCTCAACATAGGATAGATCCTTGTCCAACTGGAATGAAGTGAAATCCAACACGTGCAACAGGTCACCGTGATACCTTCGGAGCGTCGAAACATGAAATACCGGATGAACCCCGGCCAAACTAGGAGGTAATGCAAGCTCATAAGCAACCTCCCCAACTCGCCTCAAAGTCTCAAAAGGGCCAATAAATCTCGGGCTCAACTTCCCTTTCTTCCCAAATCTCATGACACCTTTCATAGGCGAAACCCGAAGCAGAACCCGCTCGCCAACCATATAGGAAACATCACGAACCTTCCGGTCCGCATAACTCTTCCGTCTGGACTGGGCTGCACGGAGTTTGTCTTGAATCACCTTAACCTTCTCCAACGCATCCTGAACCAAATTTGTGACCAATAATCTCGCCTCACCCGACTCAAACCAACCCACAAGAGATCTGCACCTCCTACCATACAAGGCCTCATACGGCGCCATCTGAATGCTGGACTGATAACTATTATTGTAAGCAAACCCCGTTAATGGCAAGAACTGATTCCAAGACCCTCCAAACTCGATCACGCACGCACGGAGCATATCTTCAAGAATTTGAATGGTGCGCTCGAACTGTCCGTCCGTCTGGGGGTGAAATGTTGTGCTCATCGTCACCCGAGTACCCAATTCCTGTTGAACGTCTCTCCAGAACCGTGATGTAAGCAGAGTACCCCTGTTTGAGATGATAGAAACTAGAATACCATGCAGACGAATAATCTCCTTGATGTAAGTCTCCGGTAATCGCTCTGCTGGATAAGTAGTACACACAGGAATGAAGTGCGCAGACTTGGTCAGCCGATCTACAACAAACCAAATGGCATTGAATTTCTTCGCAGTCTGATGGAGACAAACTACAAAATCCATGGTGATCATCTCATATTTCCACTCCGGAATCTCTATCTACTGAAGCAACCCACCCGATTTCTAATGCTCAACCTTTACTTGCTGACAATTGAGGCATCTAGCTACAAACCTCTCTATGTTTTTCTTCCTCCGCCTCCACCAGTAGTGCTGTCTCAAGTCCTGATACATCTTCGGGGCACCCGGATGGATGGAATACCGCGAACTATGAGCCTCTGCCAATATTAACTCCCGAATATCATCAACATTGGGTACCCAAACCCGACCCTGCATCCTCAATACCCCATCATCTCCAATGGTCACATCCCTGGCATCGCCATGCTGAAGCACCCTTCTAGGTCAATCTAGTCATAGGTGCTGCAATCGAAGAAAATCCCTCAACAAATCGATGGTAATAACCCTCCATGCCAAGGAAACTACGAATCTCTGTCGCGGAGGATGGTCTAGGACAACTCTGCACTACCTCTACCTTCTTCGGATCCACCCGAATACCCTCGCTCGACACCACGTAACCCAAGAAGGCCACAGAATACAACCAAAACTCACATTTTGAAAACTTGCATACAATTTGTTTTCCCTCAAAGCCTGAAGCACTGTCCTCAGGTGCTTCTCGTGCTCTTCCTGACTGCGGGAATAAACAAGAATATCATCTATGAAAACAATGACGAACGAGTCGGGATATCGCCTGAATACACTGTGCATCAAATGCATAAAAGCTACTGGGGCATTGGTCAGCCCAAATGACATAATAAAAAACTCGTAATGGCCATACCGAGTTCTGAAGGCAGTCTTCGGGATATCTGGCTTCCGAATCTTCAACTGATAGTTTACCAGAGCGCAAATCAATCTTAGGAAACACCTGTGCACCCTGAAGCTTGTCAAATAGATCATTAATACCAGGTAAAGGATAAAGGTTCTTCACCGTAACTTTATTCAATTGACGATAATCGATGCACATACGCATAGAACAATCCTTTTTCTTCACAAACAAGATAGGAGCACCCCACGGTGAAACACTGGGTCAAATAAAACCCTTATCAAGCAATTCCTGTAACTGATCCTTCAACTCCTTCAGCTCAGGAGGAGCCATACGGTACGAAGGAAATGGAAATGAGCTAAGTGCCCGGCAACAAATCAATACCAAAATCAATGTCTCTATCGGGCGGCATGCCTAGAAGATCAGCTGGAAACACATCGGAAGAATCCCGTACCATTGGGACTGAGTCAACAGAAGGGGTATCAATAATGACATCTCACACATAGGATGAAATACGCGTCACACCCCTTCTCAAACATACGCTTAGCTTTAAGGAGAGAGATAACTATGATAGGAATGTGATCTAAAGTACCACTCCACTCAACATGTGGTATACCTAGCATAGCCAACGTCACGGTCTTGGCGTGACAAACTAAAATAGCATAATGGGGCGACAACCAGTCCATGCCCAAGATAATATAAAAATCAACCATACTGAATAACAAAAAATTTGCTCTGGTCTCAAAACCACGAATAGTAACCAACCATGATCGATAAACGCGGTCCACAAGAAGAGAATCTCCTACAAGAGTAGAAACATAAACAAGAAAACTCAAGGAAGTCCCGAGGTACACCCAAATATGGAGCAAAATAAAAAGATATATAAGAATAAGCGGGGCCTAGATCAAATAGAATCGGTACACCTCTATAACAAACCATGACAATAGATGTGATGATAGAATCAGAGGCAACAACCTAGCACGGGTAGTTGGGGTAGCAACTGGGGCTATAACCATGGCCTGAGAACTTTGTGGGGCACATTGTGGCTGAAAAGTCTATGGAGGGCACACCCTCCCAAGTCTGGGGCAAACCCTAACTATGTGGCATGTGTCACCACACTCAAAACAAGCTCTGGGGGGGCATGGAAGTGGGAAATGTGTGGTACGGGTACTCCAAGACCCCTGAACACCTAAAATGCTGCGTGAAATCTGAGATGCAAACTGAACTGGCTGACCCACAAAAACTCCACCATATCGTACTATTCCTCCAAAATAAGGGCCAGCGGGTCTCTCCAATCTACGAGGTCTACTCACTCATCTATACTCTCCCTCCTGACCTCGTCTGTCCTCTTTCTCCTGGACCCACCTGTCCCTTACTTGGCAAGAGGTCCTCACCACCCGCTAAACTAGGACCACAGGCTGTGTCACCATGACAACTGAAACCTGACTAATGGGAACTCATTGTTCTTCAGTGGGGGCGGCGGAAGTCTGGGTCCCTCCCCCGATCTGTGAAGTAGTCGACACCACCCAAATCTATCCCACCTAAATCAACGTACTAAACATGCTCAGTAACTGTGCCAAAGTCTCTTGAAGGGCTGGAGCAGTAGTAGGTGTAGGCGTATCAGGTGCCTGAACTCCAGCTGGATCTGTTGATGGTACCTCAGTGGCAGCGTGTCCAGGTGCTCTCGCTGCACCACGTGTGGGTCCTCGACCTCTATCCCAGCCTCGGCCTCTGACGGCTGCAGTAGGGGGCGCAGGTGCCTGATCGTCTCGAGTAGAACATGTCCTCACCATCTGTGAGAGAATAGAAGGCAGAAGTTTAGAATTGTGATGTCAAAAATCTCGCACGATAGGGAAGTAAAATGAAGTGAAATTTGCCTAACAGTTACCTAGCCTCTCGTAGATAAGTACAGACGTCTCTGTACCGATCAGCGAGACTCTAATAAACCGGCTTGAGATCCATGATTCATATGAACCTAGAGCTCTGATACCAACTTGTCACGACCCGAGTTCGTCCTCCGTGAACTGTCGTGATGACACCTAGTCTCTACGACTAGGTAAGCCTAAATTACAAAAATAAACCAAGTTTGCAGAAGTAAGACAGTTAAAAATAGAATTAAAGTGCTAATAGTGTTTAAATGTACCGCTCGGCATGCACCATACATAAGTCTCAAATCAATATGTAACCCAAGACCCAGAAACCCACTGATCATAAGCTAAGACAAGAAATACTACATATCTCTAACTCTGGAATTTGTCTATCAAGATCAGAAAAGTACAGAAGGGCTAAAATAATAAAAGCAGGAACGGAAAGGGACTCCTCGGCCTGCGAACGCAGCAGTTGTACCTCGAAGTCTCTGAATATTCGCCTCCCTCAAGGATAATAGGCCTGAGAAGAAGTACCTAGGTCTGCACATGAAAAACATGGACATAAGAGGCGTGAGTAAACCACAACGGTACTCAGTAAGTGCCAAGCCTAACCTCGGCCGGGTAGTGACGAGGAAGGTCAGGGCCCTACTGAGATAAACATAATAATAATAATGTACAGTATGAAAATAGGTAGAATAATGGAAACCGCAGCGAAATAAGAAATAAGACAGAATCTACAAGTCAACAACAAATAGTTGAAGTAAAGAACAAACACAGGAAAGTACAACTCAATACCAAAGATACCATGAGGATCTCTCAGGATACCGTCCTGTAGTCCTTTCTCAACTATCCAGTGGATCTCCCGGAATACCGTCTCGTAGTCCATCATATATGTATATCCGAAGGATCTCCCAGGATACCGTCCCGTAGTCCATCATATGTGTATATCCGAAGGATCTCCCGGGATATCATCCCGTAGTCAATCATAGGTGTATATCCGAAGGATCTCCCGGGATACCGTCCTATAGTCCATCATATGTGTATATCCGAAGGATCCCCCGGGATACCATCCCGTAGTCCACCATATATGTATATCCGAAGGATCTCCCGGGATACCGTACCATAGTCCAACTATCAATGTGCAGGAGGATCTATCGAGAATCGAAAGCGCAGTCCCAAAGTAAACAAACAAGCGGGGGGGGGGGG